>OMNW01029464.1:0-10757 GCA_900303245.1 Selene dorsalis | reverse complement strand
GATGGATGTGTCTCACCATAGCAGTGGAAGCGAGAGCGCGCACACACGCATCTATCTATCTTATAGCGTAGGTGTTAGTGCATCACCATAGCATCACACATTCCACCCTGTATGAGTGAGAGTTGTATTTGCTTTCCCCTTCAATGGCTCATGTGTGTGCAAGAATTTAAGGGGTTTGTGTGCGATTGTGTGTGTGTGTGTGTGTGTGTTTGTGTGTGTTTGAGTTTCCCGTACTTTGTGGCCCCAAAAGGCTCTTTGAAATAAATCTGTCAGAGGAGAACTCCAGCCAGAGGATGCATGAGGTGGTGGTGAATTGGTGAGAAAATGTGTGAGTGAATATATTGGAAGCGTAGTGCAGGTTTATTTAATCTGAGCAACATGCTAATTTTTATTTAGACTATGATCCTAATTCCTTTAATTGATCCATTATTATTGCATCCAAATAGCAAGTAAAATTAATCACCAATTGAGCTGGTCTTTATGCTCCAGTCAGTATCTTTATTCATTTCAGTATTAATATTTCTCTCTATCCGATTCATACCCATAATTCATTCACTTCTTCCACATTCACCTCATATTTTTTCATTAACTCCTTCCTTATTCTTCCTTCTACCACTCTTACTCTTTTTTTTACTGGCTGAATCTTAATCTCATTTTCTTACCGTATCTGTCTTTATGTTGTAACTAAGGATCAGCCTATATGAAATAGTGGCTGCATATAGATAGCTCATTATCTGTTAACTACCAGCCCACACACACACAGACACAGTAAGGTGATGTATAGGAATCTGATAAATGCATTACTGAATCAATAACAGTGGAGCTTCATTTAACCTGGATTGCCTTGCAGATTTGCATCTTGCTCCATTAGTTGGGTTATTGGATGAGTTGAGGGGGTTGTGTGTCTTCCTGAGGCGCTTGTAGCACATTATACGTCTTGGGAAGTAGCCAGTCCAGGGATTTGAACCATTGACCTTCCAGTATTGCAGTTTTCCAACCTTCAGTCTACGTCCAACTTTTCACAGCCAGGAAATAAAGTTCAGCTCACGAAGCGGAGTTATGTTCTGCTGTTACATGATGTTCAGAAGTGGAGGTGATGAAACTTGGAGGCCTCTCACATAGAGAGCGCTCAGATGAGGTTAACTGTGATTGGTGTCTCTTAGTGTCTTCCTCTTTCACACATGCACACACACACACACACACACACACATACACACCTAACCACTGACAGCCCTGTTCCCATTAGATTGGTAATGATTTCTTGCTGTCAGATCCAGGACTGTCAGGGTCTTCGCACTGGAAGCTGGGTAATATTTGACAGCCAATACAGAAACACAGATTTCAGCTCAACTGCTGTGCAAATCTTTGCTGAGGGAATTAGTTGGGAGAAGATGAAGCAAACATCGTTGGAGCCACATTACAGAGTTTCCTGAATTTAAATAGGAAAAATCTGTAGGATGCAGTACTTTTAGTGTTTGATTTATGTTAATTACAATGACGCAATATTAATATCTAAATCGGGAACTGGCCTTGGGTAACCTAAAGCAGAATATAGCTGATGGATGATATGATTACCCGATTGGGTGACGTGTTCCTTCTACTCTGCAGGCTATAAGTTGCTCATTGATTTATAGCCGTCAGGTTAGATGACGGAGTGCAACAACTCTCCCACCGCACACATAAGTTTTGATCATGTCAAAGTTGGATCTTAAAGTTTCACTTGAAAAGTCAACCTCACTATATGATTTGAAAAATAAGACTCCAAACATTACTGGAAACATTATATCCCCAATGTGTGCATACTCCATTTAACCTCTAACCTTTGATTGATTAGCCATTACAAACATATCCATCCAAAATGACGCAGACTGACGCAGAGGTCATGGTGCGTGAAAGCGATGAAAGTTGTGTAAAAAAAAAAAGAGAAAAGAATCTTTAAAAAACATTTTTATTGAGGCGAAAGATGTTCAATACAAAGTGCATGATATAAGACAGCAGTTCAGACAAGCATCATTGATAAGATTTATGAGAAAGAAGAAAGAAAAACCTTGTTGTAGATAATGTAATCCCATCAGCACGGATGATGTAAATGTCCTCATTCAGGCTGTGTGATTTATCAAGAGTGTTCAATGATCCCAGTTATGAAGTTGCAATCTAAGTGACTGGTAATCAGATTACTGTAATCCCAGTACATGCAGGAGTTTGTTGCTCCATTAAGCACCTCACCACTGTCTGTGTAGTGTAATGCCACTTAATAAAGAGTCCATTAGGAAAGGCAGAGCGGCTGTGAGCTCTTCCGCTGTCCGAAACAGGATCAGCTTTAGTCTACTGCACTTCCTGTTTTAAGGAGCGCACACACACACACACACGCGCATTCAGTGGCACACACACTTTAACCTGTGGAAGGCTGCTGTTAGAGGTTGTAGGTCAGGGTCTTAATTGATTGGCATCCAGAGCTCTGTAATTAAAGCAATAATAAATCAGGTTCTCAGTTAATGAGAACGGCTGAATGTGACAGTTGAGACACACACATATACGCACACACACGCACGCACACACTCTAACCCACCCACACTGTGGCTGTGTGCAGTCAAGAGCGTGAGTGGTCTCTCCCTCTGCGTTGCCCTTTCACCTGAGCTGATGTCGACACCAGCATAGCTGCGTGTCACAGAGAGGACCCGTCGTTACCGCGGTGCCCCCGGGCCGTCCCACCAATCACGGTTCAGAGTGAAATTCCAGTGCCGGGCGGATGTTTGAACCCTTTAATAACAGCCTGCCGCGGCTAATTTATGATTGGCCGACTGGGCCATTGCAGTTCCAATGGGAGCCGATACATTGGGTCAACTGGGCTATCAGTCTTTTTTAGCTGCTTTTATCTCTTCCTGGGAGACACGTTTAATCAGCTCCACCATCAGGAAGGACACCTGAAGTCCTTTGTTACACTTTATGGTATAATTCGGAGGTAGTGAGGTACTTGTCTTACTGTCGGAAGCCGTTCATTACCTTCTTAATCCATGTACTTATTTGACCCATTAGGCAGATGTTGTCAGGAGGGGGTGTTCAGCAGCTGAGCAGCCTTTATCTCTGTCCACGACTTTGTCACTTTGAATTTATTCCCTGCTCATTAGCCATGTATATATGACTGCTTACATGTGGGAGTTTTTAAAAAAGTAACTGAACCATTGATACATTTGTTTTTGCTTTGTTAAAACTGTTTTGTTTTCAGTTTATCACAAGGATCCTATCAGGCCAGGAAAAAAAAAAAAGGTTGCTATCAAGTCCACTCTGTCTTTTCACGCTGAGTGGCCGGAGCCGTCTCTTCAAACAGCTTGTTGGTGCAGAAGCAAAAACGTGCTCGCCACGAAACCCTGCAGTGTTTTGGTTCTGCTTCCTTTGCTCTCCTCGATCCTTATGACAGCTTCGGAAATCTCCTGTCAGGTTTACTCTGTCTTCTGCTGTGAAAACCTGCAATTTCAGTTGTACTACACCAAGATACTGAAACGAACCGGCAATCTAACAATTGTCAAGTCACATAAAGTTGAGATTTTGTCTTGTTCGGGGCAGTCTCGCTCTTTGATGCTGTTACGATGTGAAGGGTTTATATTTTTCATTTAAACACAGTAGTCGATTGGCTGTTGGCCTCAGGAAACACAGAGGAGTGTGTGACAGGAAGGGGAAAAAAAGAGTACAAACGGAAGGAAAGAACAGAGTGAAAATGAATGATGAACAATTTTCAGCCGTTTCCTTTCCCACTAGTTTGTGAGAACCGTGACTGTTGTATTCAAAGGAGCCACTTGTAACATCATTATGTTCAACAAGTGGATTTAATACGGGTCTCAAAGACTTAACCTAGCCATGGCAGGACAAAGCCTCCTTAGATTATGGAAACACACACACGCGCACACACACACACGCAGGATAGGCAGACAAAAGCAATTCAGATGAAGGTATTTAAGGGAAGAGGAAACGTCACTCAGCAGGAGGATTTAGAGACTCTCTCACCAAGATAAAATTCTCTCTTCTTTCTTGTCCTCTTTAATCACATCTCTTTATCACTCTGCTGCATTTTTCTGTCTCTCCTATGCTCTCTTTCTATCACCTCTTCATTCTTCCTCACTCTCTTCCTCTCTCCTGCTTCTTTGTCCGTCTCTCTTATCTCTGTACCTCTGTTTCCCTTCTCAAATATTATTCCCCCTGATCATGCCTTCTTTCCTTCCTTCCTTCCTTCCTCACCTCCTCCTCCTCTCTGTTGTGTCACTTCTTTCCTGCTTTTCTCTTGGTGAGAGTTCACCTTTTTCCTCCTCTTTCTCTCTCTCTCTGTCTCTCTCTGTCTCTGTCTCTCTCTCTCTCGCACGCTCTCAACACCAACACTGTTGACGTTGGCCCCGGCTCATTTCTGCTGCATGGCTTGTCAGTGGATGACAAATGGCCCGGTGTTGCGTAGCGCAGCACGGAGCATTACGCTACTTCTCACCTTTCATGGGCGAGCGTGCGTAAATAGTACCATTCTGTCGCTGCGCGGGAACGGCAGGGTTCACACAAACACTGATATTGGCAAAGTGCTTGGAGACAAATGTCATCATCATTCCCATTATGTCACCGCCCAGAGCGTAGCAGATGAATCTAAAAAGGGCAAATTTAAACACCCCACTGTTTTTTTTTTTTTAACTGTTGACCTTTAATTGTAGCACAACAGTGGATCAATCAGTGCAAATTTTAAATGTTAGAAACAAATCGTAAATCACATCATGTCATGTTAGGTTTCATGAAGTTTTTTGTTTTTTTTAATGATTTAAAAAAATAAAAGTTCACAGCTATTTCAACAAACCTCTTCCTCCTTTTTATGAATCATTGTGGCTAAATTGATTGATTTCACTTCTCTTTTTACTCGACCAGCCTGTTTGTTCCACAGGCTTCTTGTTATATATCTGAACTCAGGGACAGAGCCAATATGTGAAGTTGCTAAAGTGTCCCATGAACTACTCAGACTCTTCATCGGATACAAAAACAAACAACTGCTTCACCCTGCAGGACATAAACATGAACTCATCTCTCCTTATACAGCTTACAGCAGCGAGCCACGTTAATTTATCCTGGATTATTATTCTAACTGATATGGTCCTGACCTTCTCCTGTTCTGCTGCTGGCTGCTTGTAATGTTGGTGATAATGGAAGTGAAGGTAACTCTGCCCTTTCCCTCATTACAAGTCACTTTCTGGAAAGAGTGTCAGCTAAATAAACAACTTGTAAAACGTGTAAAATGCAAATGGAGCCCATTATTCATCTGCCACTGACCACCCTCCGCTCTTTATTATTCTCTCATTTTCCTGCTCTGCCATTGCCCCCCTCCCCTTCCTTATATAACGACAAATACGTTTGACCTTTGACTCATTTGTTATGATCCTACAAGCTTATGGAAACAGAGGGAGAAAGGGAGGGAGGGAAGGAAGGACGGAGGGATGGAAGTGGAGATGAGACCAGTTGATAAAACTGCCTGGCGTAGTAGTGACTCTTTTAGGAAGACAGATTCTTGACATTCCTCGGTATTGCACAAATGACACACACACACACACACACATAGAAAGAATGACAGGTAGACTTCCATAATGAGCTGAACAGACGTCGCTCTGGGAGATCTGGGCCAACTGGAAAACTTTCACCCCTGTCATGTTGCTTTCTGCTCTTGCATCCCCTTCTCTTGTTCTTTCTCTTACTGCTTTTGTATTTCTTCTTAAATTTCACTGTTATTCTGGCTTTTTCTCTCTCTTCCTGCCCTTCTTAAATATCTGGGAGAGGCTTTGCACCTGGTAGACATGCAGGGATATTGGACACACACACACACACACACACATGCGTGCATGCGCACAGCAAACCGGACATCCGAAGGCCTTGGTTGTAATTCTGTGTAATTACATTTTAATGAGCTAAATCAGTTTACCCTGAGAAATTTGCCCCCCTCCCTTTATCGGCCTTTTTCTATCTTTCTTCCTGTGTTTCACTTTTTTTTTCTCCAATATAATAACCCAGAGTCATCCATCCAGCCCTGCTGTCATGTCTTAATAAAAAGGGTTTGACCAATCTACAAGTAAATTTAAGCCTCACTATTTCTTTTCCAGATGCAAAAACCTGGAATTAAGAGATTTAAAATGTGAAAACTTTGCACAGTTCCTGTAGAAATTGATCAGACAGACTCTATTAAACCATAATAAACTGTTCATTCTGTTTTAGGCCAACATAATCAGAGGAAGACCACAATGCTGATATTAGCTCCTGGGTTTTGATGACAGAAAGTTAGTTTACGTTTGGCTGCGTCACAGTAACCATGAGTTAATGACATTATCCGAAACGGCACTTTGGGTTTGATTTTTTGTACATTTAGCTTCTGTTTCTATTGGTTACCGTGATACCGTGATTAGCGCTGCACTGTTGTGACTGTTGTGCCAAATCACTGATGACAGACAGGGTTAGGGTTAGTAACGAGGCAGTCTGTAAACTTTACAATGAACAGTTTTTTAACTGTTTATTATCTTCTAACTGCTTGTTTTTTTGGACTTTTAATGCTTCACATTCATCTTGGTGAATATAATGTCATTCACAGATGCTGCTTAAAGCCAGGAAAATAAGATCCAGCTTTTAATAAAAATGAATCGCTCTTTTATGATTGAGGGAAGTTTTATTTTGGAATGAAATAGACCTTAATTCTGAAAAAGTGCATTTTTTCTTTAACATTTTCACATCAGTTATAACGCACTGGACATTTCCAGCGTTTACCCACATCTTTAGCAGATAAAATAACATCCATGCCTGTTTTATTTGCTGTAATAACTCCTGTCTGCTGTTTTAACAGGCTCCATGAAGGCAGAGAGGACAGATCCACTTTCACTGTGACACAAATATTGAAGCAGATTAACGCCGTCGCTGTAATTACTCTGGCCGGTTGTCATCACACACTCAATCTAGTAGAGAGCGAGAAATGGAGGTAGAAAGCACAAGGGAGAGAGAGAGAGAGAGAGATTTAATAGATTAGCACTTTCATTCACGCCCAGGACAATTTCCGCTTGATAATAACACTCATCCAATGTCTTAACCAATAAAGAAAGACAGAGATGGAGAGAGTAATACAAGAGCCACTCACTTACCACCTTTGTGTTTCATTATGTCTTTAATGAAAAGAATTGAACTCGGGGCACAGGCTCAATTACTGAAGAAAACTATCTAAGAAGCTATCACACATGCAAAAACCAGAGGGATCCACTCAGTCATACACACACACACACATAGGGCTGAGTAAATGTGCAACGCATGAGAACAAACAGGCAAAGTTGTTGCTCAATCCGCTCTGTTTATAATCATGACTGTAAACACATAGTTTTACACTGTGCTCTCTGTCTTCTCGCCACTTTAATAACCTGCTTTGCGAACAGCGGAGACACACAAATATGTCAGCGGACACACACACACAAACGCACACATCAGCGTGGATGCAGAAGCAGAAACACACACATGATTTGGATTCATTTCATGTTCGTATTTCCATACAAAAGAATGTGAATATGATACAGGCTCAGTCACTCATACTGGTGTGTATGACACGCACACACACACACACACACACACACACACACATTCCACACATCAGTGAAACTTCGTATTGGTTAGCAGAGGAATGCGTGTGTTTGTGTGTGTGAATATGCTTTTCATTCAGCTTGTTTTAAATGAGGAAATTCCCTTTGTGTGTTTCTTGTGCTTGGGTGGCATGAGGTTCAGTATACTATTTCAGCCACTGAATGTGTGTGTGTGTGTGGTAGGTAGGTCCTGCAACACTGTGTTGTCTTATATTCTTATCTCACTTCCGTCTCTTCTTTTCCTCTCTCCCCTGTTGCTGTTTGTTCACATTTCCTGAAATTTTCCTTTTAACTCTCATAATCTCTCTGATTCATTCCCCCCTCTTTCTTGCCCTATTTATCTCAATGTCTCTCACCCATCTCTCTGTCCCTGTCTCCCTCCTCTCTCTCTTTCTGTTTTTATCTCGTTCTAAACACCTTGTCGTTCCCTCACTTTTCAGCAGCTGCTGCCTGTTCACACTCACCGATCCTCGGTTGCTGTGACACTCTCACACACACACACTCAGACACATACATAGGCACACACTAACACATGCACATACCCACATTGATCTAGTATAGGGTTGGTTATACAGAGCATATAGATGTGGCTGCTGGCTGATTTGTTGCCTGTTAGGGTGTAAAACAGAGACAGCTCTTGTTGCTCAACACACACACACACACACACACACACTCAAGCACACACACCGTCATAGGCATGTGCCCACTGACATCCAATAGGACACACACACACACACACTACAGGCCTGGACACTTCTTGAACAATATGTCTCACACACATACACACACACAACAGTTGGTCAAAGCCAATCATGTATTTCCTTTACTTTGGTTTTGATAAAAAGGCTGCTGGGACGTTTGGCTGGATAGTGGCTGCTCTTATTTGCCCTCCCTCCGTCTTTCAATCTCTTTCTCTCTCTCTTGCACTCCTCTCTCGCTTTCTCTTTCTCTCCCTCCCTTTCTGCGTATGGTTTTAGTTTTCATCTCCTCTGTCCTTGGGGCATGCTAGCTGCCCAAACTTTTTGTGCGGTCTGTTTTCAAGTGTGTGTGCATGTGTGTGTATGTGTGTGATTGCGTCTGTGTTTACGTGAGTGTGAGACGTTTTCTTCCCATCTGTGTGAAAGGAATATATTTTCCCTATTTTTGTGATGAAGAATGAAGGGAGGGAATGTGAGAAAGAAAACAAAAGAGATAGAGAGAGAGGTAAACTCTGTGAGGTCTTAGATATTAGTCCCACTAACCCGGCTGGTTGTGAAACAAGCCAGCTCTCTGATCTGACATCTCTACAGGGAATACACCCTTTTTTTTATTTTTACTTTTTTTTTTTAATCTCTCCTCTCCTCTTATCCGTCCTCCGTTCTTTTTTCTCTCCAATTTTTTTTCCTCTAAAAATGCAGAAATGCCTCATGAATGTGTATGGAAAAATGAGAAACATATGGGCTCTGTAGAGAAACTCGCTGCCTTGCCTCCGAACGCAAATGTTGGCTTTAGGGTGTAACACACACTCACAGACTTACACCCACACAAGTGACCACTGACATATTCCTGCACACACACACTTACACACATACACAATTGCAGACATGATGCACTCACTGTATGTGCAGTTTGTATATTATATATGTAGTATGCCTAAACACCCTTTAAAATAAACAAAGATTTGCCCAAGTACATGTACAAGCAACAAGCACAGATGAGTATACACATACACACATACATTCCCACACACACACACACACACACACACACAGAGTCACACACACAGTGATCGTGTTCTTTATAGACCTATAATGTGAGGAATAATAGGAGCTGAGGTGCTAATGTATGTGCTGCATTTTTAACGTGAATATCACCTTAACACCTGACGAGACTATTAGGGAATTTTACTAAGGTGTGTGTGTGTGTGCATGTGTGTGTATGAGTGCTTTTATTCCACCTGTGAGCACCTCATTATTGGCTTCTTGGCAGCTGTGGTGTGAGACTCCATACTGTATGTATGCAGTCCAACCTGTGTACATGTATTTTCCAACGACCACCCAAAAGCGTTCGGTTTATTCACAATTCATTTTACTATAAGGCGACCATACCATGACACTCGTCTGTAAGTGTGTGTGTGTGTGTGTGTGTGTGTGTGTGTGTGTGTTTGTACTCCTGTCATTGTGAGGACAGGTGTGAATTTTAAACCTTTGGAGTGAGGACCATTTTGTAAAGTGAGGACATGTAGGCCGGTCCTCACCATATTTTCATTGTAATGGCTTCTAGAGGCTGTTTTTATGCTTTTCTCCAAGTTTCAGAGTGGTCGTCAGAAAGATGACAATATGGGAAAACTGTGCGGAAAAACTTATGGTGTGTGTATTTCTTGGATACACACACTTTTTGCTCTCTGCGGCTCCCTACCGTCAGTACAGTACTAACCACAAAAAGGCCTGTTCAGTCCCGGTACACTATATGTCTGAGGTGATCTTATCACAAGTGAACGGCTTTAAGCAGGTGTTCTTCTGTTTTCCTTACACTTTACATGACCAACACACTCATTAAACATGCTGTTGACCCTAAGCCATCTATCTACTGTCTTTATAATTTGCTCTCCTCACCTGGCCTCTCTGTCAGATAAGGCTCATATGTAAGATGCATCTTAAAAGAAAGCACAGCTCATCTCAACGTGTGTGATGTGCTCAGGACCACCAGAGTGAGAATCAACTTTACCAGTGTATCCAGTCAGCTGTAGTAACTTTGGATGGCCAGAGACCATTTATCCTCATGAGAATTATCAGTGTCCAGCCTACTGTTCCTATGCCAGCATGCTAGGCTTGCAGGTCTGAGCTTCTTACTCCCTGTGGTAGAAACTTTGTCGCATAACCATAACAAGTATTGTAAAGTGGAATCATTGTTGTATATCTCACCAAAATAAGATTAAGTCAGTCAGGGTTCAGGGCCTAAGAGGCGGGAGGGAAATGGGCCCGGATCTGGTCCCGATCCCGATCCCGGTGCCGGTGCCGGTCCCGGTCCCGGTTCCGATCCCGGTCCCGATCCCGGTCCCGGTCCCGGTCCCGGTTCCGATCCCGGTTCCAATCCCGATCCCGGTCCCGGTCCCGGTCCCGGTCCCGATCCCGACCCCGGTCCCGGTTCGGG
>OMNW01029461.1:0-10774 GCA_900303245.1 Selene dorsalis | reverse complement strand
CCGGCACCAGGACCATCAGAACCGGAACCGGTACCAGGACCTGTAACCGGGACACGGACCGGAACCGAAAACGGAACCCGAACCGGGACCGGAACCCGAACCGGGACCAGAACCGGGTCCGGAACCGGAACCGGAACCGGGACCAGAACCGGGATCGGGACCGGGACCGGGACCGGGATCGGGACTGGGACCAGGACCGGGACCGGAACCGGGACCGGGAGAGGAACAGGTAAGAGACTGAAACTCTGCCATTAACGTAATGGACCAGACCGGGGACACAAGGGCCCAAGTCCCTCCGTCCTGTCAGGCTCTGAACCCTGACTGACTTCAACAACATCAGCCGTAAGTGACTGAGTGTGAGAGCCTGAAAGGGTCCGGATGCTGTGATAGGAATGGGATAGTACCAGGACTAGGACCACCAGAGCTGGGACCGTACCGGAAGTGGGCTGAGGACCAGAGCCAGGACCATGGGGCCGGGACCTTGCTGGAACCGGGGCCAGGACCACCCGAACCGGGACACACACCGGAAACGGAACCGAACCGGAACCGGGACCAGAACCGGGACCGAAACCAGAACCGGAACCGGAACCGGGACCAGAACCGGGACCGAAACCAGAACCGGAACCGGAACCGGGACCAGAACCGGGACCGGAATCAGAACCGGAAACGGAACCCGAACCGGGACCGGGACCGGGAGATTAACAGGTACCGGGATCGGATCTGTTCCAGCACTTCAGACAACATCTCCTGTATTTGACTTTACATGGCTATGAACTGTGGGTAATTTCCTTAAGCAAAGTCAGCATCGATGCTGACTGACAATGAGGGGACATAAACTGACTTGATGACGTCACAATGGGGCACTCACACACTTGAGTGAATGAGCCTAAGTCATGTACAGTCTATGGTCTGTAAGAGACCGGACTGGAACTCAGCCATTAACCTGATAGACCAGGCCGGGTACACAAGGGCTGGGATTGGATCTGTTCCAGCGCTTTCTGACCACTCTGAAACTTGGAGAAATGCATAAAAACAGCCTCTAGAAGCTATTACAATGAAAATATGGTGAGGACCGGCCTACATGTCCTCACTTTACAAAATGGTCCTCACTCCAAAGGTTTAAAATTCACACTTGTCCTCACAGTGATAGGAGTACAAACACACACACATGCGCGCGCAAACACACACACACATCCTTTTCCTTTAGTGTTTCCCCTCAGCCTAGGTTGAGGATGCCCCTCTCTGATGTGAAGATGACCCCTAGGGATGGTGGTATGAAGCCAAAGGCACGTCTGCTTTTCTTTTCAAGGCAAAACCTCTGCCTGTACGTAAGCTGCACGTGTGCAAAAGCATTCCTGAAAGGATATTGCAGCATAAAGGTAATTTTGTACAAGAAATATTTGTAGTCATAGTCATAACAATGACAATAACAGAACAATGGTATCATAAAAGACATTTCTGCATTGACAAGTCACTTTAAAATCTTTTGTTTTTAGGATTATATAGATCTTTTTTTCAGGCTGCATTAATATCAAAATTATGCAGCACCTTATCCTCACAATCACTAAACCTATTACTGCTTCTTTTTTCATGTGGGTAGGCTTGTCTGTTTGTTCCCATGCCCACAAAGTGGGAATGTCAATGAATGTATGATTCCTACCCAAAGCATGGAGGACAGATCGTCATATGTAGGCAATTGTGGGACCGTGGGAAAACACTTAATGACCTCTACACATTGAAAACATTCATGAGAATGGATGTTGATATTCTTTGGGCATCAGCAATTACATCATAGATAATACAATTGGTCAGACATCTTATCTGCACCGGTTATTGTTTCTGTGCAGTGATCCTGATAATTCCTTAGCCCTTAGCAGATCTGAAGTCAGCTCAATAAGCATGCTGTTTGCAAGCCCCAACATGCAGCACAAAGAGATTGTGTACATATTTTGATGCATATACCTGTCCCAAAGACCAAAGGCGAATGCCTAAGCAAAAGACAACTGCTAGAGCAGGTAGGATTGAAAAGGTTTCTGGACACTTTGGCAGCGTGAATGCTTGATGAGCCTCCCTGTTGCCACTCAGCTGCATGCAGTAGTGTATGTCAGTTGGAAATGCTCAGTTTGTTGGAGCCTCATATTTCCATGACTGAATGTCATGTTGATTATTGCGCTGTAATTGGTCCTCACGTTCCACTTTTCCAAAGGTCACAGGTGACTGGAGCTTATCTCAAAACGCACTGGGTGAGGGTGCAGGAAAATATACAAGGCAATTTGCCAATCCACCAGGCCAGACATACGCCCTCTCGGGCAATTTAGATTTAAGTCAGTCTGATTAGAGGTGTGGGAGGAAGCTAAATGATTTGGAGGGAACTCATGTAAACACAAGGAGAAGTATGAAATATTTGATACTGGCGAGTTGATATTGATCTCTCTTGAAAATTTCAGTAGGAGTTTTGATGTTAATTAACACTGGCTTTATTCATGCTCCCAACAGTAGAAAGCAGATTTTAAATTTAAACTCTAAACTGGCGATTGGACCTACAATGTTTTGCCTATTTAAAGAAAATATTAAATGTTGCCATCTAGGACACTAAACTGAGCTCTGGCTTGTGGGAGTATTATAAAAAGCTATCACTTCCTGCTTTTCTCTGCTTCCACATTTTTTTCCCCACAAAAGCTGATAAAAGGCAGTCAAGTTAATTAACACACACTGGCAATTGGACACTGGCATAACTGGAATGAGAAAAAAAAACTTTTCCTCTGACTGAATATTCAAACTGAAAAAAATATCTTAATAATTTAGTACATTTTCCAAATGAACCTGCCCTCAGC
This sequence comes from Selene dorsalis, assembly GCA_900303245.1. Classification (NCBI taxonomy): domain Eukaryota; kingdom Metazoa; phylum Chordata; class Actinopteri; order Carangiformes; family Carangidae; genus Selene; species Selene dorsalis. Next base: position 7,940 of record OMNW01029461.1, on the reverse strand, counting down.
TGTAACAGGTAGTGAGCAATACTAGTGAATAATGCAATCGAATCCCTTTAAGAGTCATTCATTTTTATGTTTTTTTTTATCACAGGCAGAAGATGTTCAACATTCTCTAAAACCCTTCCATAAAGACACTCCTTGCAGAAATAAAGTGTCTTAAAGATACTTTCCGAAAGAATGTCAATAAATCTCTCACATTCCTGTAATTAATTAGACTTCCTCTGCAGATCCCTTGCTTTACCCCTCCAGAGGAGTTGGTTTCCTTTCTACAACCATCCATATGCTTCCTTTAAGGAAGGATGCCATCACACCTCCTCCACTCTCTAAGGGGCCCACCCTTTCCTCACTTTAAACCCGTGGCCCAGTCAAGTTCAACAGTGAAGTCCGGACTGGGTGTGCTGTGTCAATGCACTGTATATTAAGTCCTGATCACATCTCGGTGTGAAGTACAAAGGGGTATACTTGTATAATATGGGTGTGCACATATACTTAATGCATATTGTATGTTTTTCCATGAGCAAAACGACTGAATAGAGTACAAGGACCCAAGAACTACAAAGCTAATTTACCTCTGGCACAAAGTGTTGCCTTAATGAGTAAGTAAGTAATAAGTTACCACCTGTTACATCAAGTCCAACAAAAACCTGTTGTTATGCAACATAGCTTGAATTTTTTGCCTTTTCACAATAGTCCATGGATCAGGACATGTTGTTGAAGAGCATGAATTTGTGCAGTGGTGGGAGAAATTCCTGGTGTAAAACAAGAATACAGTGAAACTTCATATTGCAGACAATTCACATTAAACATACTTCAGTTAAAGTGACTACAGTGTGGGGGTGCTTTCTTTTTTTCCTAGTCTCTAAAGGAGGCTGGATGAGCCTCATAGTTGCAATAACAGCAGTTGAGCACGGGGGGCACCATCCTCCCACACAGGCCATCTAAATCTGTGGATGCGTTTTGTGACTCACTGAGAGAGAAGCGACGGCTCTCTGACTCAGGGGGAAGAGGAGGAGGAGTGTGAAATGTTGATCGGTTCAGGCAGAGAGAGAACTTGCTCTAGAGCAAGCAAGCTCAGTGAATCATCGCTGGAATCCCTTGAACACGCAGGATGGTGAAGCCTCCCCTTTAACAGCTCTAGAGGAAGCCTCTCCCACAAGGGTGGATAGGTGAGAGCAAGGGAACTTCCTCCTGCAGGGGGAACATTCACCAGAGAATCGGGATTCAACAAAAGGTGGATGAAGTGGGGTCAGTCATGTCAAGCAGCACCCGAATCCCTAATTGTTGTAAACCACCTGAAGGCTGTAGCCCATTGCCAGCTCAGAGTCATCAAAAATTAATGCACTGGCTCGATGGTAAAAAGGTATTTGAATTTTAAAGATAATAGAAAAACTCTGGCCTCAGGCCCTGCATAGAAAACTATTACATACCCACATTTTCTCCATTTTTCAACAACTACATGATGAAATTTCTGGCATATTTTAAACATTACTTCATATTCTCTGTGAGGCTTATCCAGATTTTTCACACGTGTGTGGGAAATGTCCCTGTGAATGTCCCTTGGCTTGCACAACCACCATATGTGTGAATGTGTATTTTTCACACACCTTCATATATGTCATTGTAGCCTGCCAGAATGTGTAAAAACCCTTTTATGTCATTTCCTGTTTAAGTCAAACATGACGACAGATGATATCAGTAGGCGAGTGAAGACACCTCAAAAACCTCAAGGACATGCAGCATATGTGAATGGATTACTCAGCAGGACCTTGCATCGAGAAGCACTAACAGAGAAATAAATGCAGTAAAATTGCTGATTTTATCTGAAAATGGAATATCATCACCAGTAGTTTAGCAAATACTGATTATGAAATATATCTGAATCCTGGCGTCACTTCCGGGTCCAAACGGTCCACAGAAAACAGTGTGGAACCGGTGAATCTTTTTAAGGGCAGGGGTATCAACAGAAGAACGGTTTGACTTTTGAAGAAAAAAAAGTGTGGGGCAAGTGGGTGGTTACATTACTTTTGATGCTAGCTAACGTTAACTTTTAATGGTGGCAAACATGACGTGTAACAGTTGTTAACGTTACTTTTTCTTCATTTGATTTTACGGATTATCAGCTGCAGCCATTTCCTCTTCTCCTCATCAGAAGGAAGGCAGTAGAAGGATAATGGCAAGGTCTTTTTGGACTCAAGACCTGGAAACAGTATTATTCAAAAGTTGCTTCGTCAAGACTGAAGCGGATTGTAAATGTGTTTCAGGGAACAGGTGGAGTGAAAGTCAACTGAGTTCCATGAAGGCCAGCCAGCTGGTGCCACAGATCGGGCGAATACATAGAAGGAGGAGTTTTTAAGTTACCTGCAAAACAGCACACAGAACAGCTCTGGAGAAACTGCGTCACATTCTTAAGACTCCTGAATGCTGAGCAGCCTGTTGTGACAGGAAGCGTATATTCTCATTCATAAGTTTCGTCTGAGATAACTTCCTGCTCATCCATTAAATTCAATGTCTATATTAATCTATATAGACGATGTAACGTCAAGAGCTTCTTTATGACCCACAATCAAATGAAAGTGTATGTTTCAAAGCATGTGTGCACACTGCTTTAACCTAAAAATAACACAGTGCTCACTATGCAAAAATCTATCAAATGTCATCTTAGAAAGACTGTCTGATCGTCTGCCGTGCAGTAGTTGTTATTCCTGTGTTTCCTCTGTGTGGTAGTTATGATGTGAAGGAGCGATACAGGGATACATGGGAAGCTGCCAAACAGCAGCACTGAACCTCACTGCTTTTAGAATCCTAAAGTGAAACTTGGTAGGGCACTGCTCTGGCCCAACTGGGTATTTTGTTTGGTTACAGGAATGAAAGGAAATTAGCTATTTTAGGCATCAAACGCACTTCCCAAACAGAGTCAGATAAGATATAATTTTCATCTTGCAGAACAGAGATTTGGCGGGGATGTGATAAGACTATCAAGAAGCAAAAGTTAACAAAAGTGAAAAATATCCCTCTGACAACGGCAGAGCTTCTTATTCACAGTTTGAATCTTGTGCATTAAAATGAAGCAGTAGTCGATTTTATGCACTCTGGTTGAAGGACAGTTTAGTGTGTGCATTTAGGACTGTCCACTTCCTGACAGCAGCCATTGACTGCATACAGGTTCACAAAGTTTCTGTCCTCATAGTGACATTCCCAGGTCAGGCTGGTGGACACACAGGGTTAACTCCTAGATGGAATGAGAGAGACGAGGGAAATGTCCAATCTGTAGCAGATGGTGAATGGAGAGGTTGTGACATTTCACTGACTTTCACATTTAAAGTGTGCATCTTACATGTAGAAAGCAGATACGGACCTGTCTTTAATCAAACCGTTTAGTCAATCCCTATAAAACAGAGAGGTTGTGCAGGATTTTTGTAAACTCATTTACTTTTTGGACATTGTCATTTCTCTCCTGTTTATAAGACACACTTGAAGGTAGACGTCATCTAGTGTGTCATTGTTTAATGGTGTTGCAGCATTCACCCTGGGAAACAATGGATGAGGTAACTTTTAGAGGCAAAAAATGGTCTTTCTTCTAGGGATGTTTTGACACAGAGGAAGGGGGTTGGGGGATGGTAAAAAAAAAAGGAGAGGAAGGGGCGGACTTTTCAGGCCTTGGTTCCCACTGACTGTGTGCAGCTGGAGGAGTGAAACAATAATGTGAAACAAACAGTGGACAGAATAAACAGGGCCACTCCCTCGAGGAAAAGTCCCTGTGATACCTGCAGGATAATATGTCAGTCTATGTTTGAGCACCACTGTCACTTGTATCTGTCATCTTATCAGATACCATGAACTTCAAAGTCACTGTCACAGTTGAGCGGATGAACTGGAGGCCATTTTTACTGCTTAAACAGAAAAGCTGTACATTTTTAGCCATGCTAGAAGCACTGTGGGATGATCTGTCTGCTGCTGTGCTCCAGATGGAAATATATCAACAACTATCAGATGGCTAAAATTTCCTGCAGCACCACCACAAGCTTGAAAGTTTTGAATTCGGTCCATGTTTGGACATTCATGTCTCTCTTTTGATAAATTGTTCTAAGATATAATAAGAACTATTTTATTAATCCCCAAAGGGGAAATTCATTTTTCTGTCACCTCATCTACAATTCGCAGAAGAATTAAAAACCTGATGCCTGTAGGTACGAAGGATCTTCTATATCTCACCGTCCTGCATCGAAGAGAGGAGCTGTTTACCACTGCTGTTTTTTGGTCCATCAAGGTGTTGTGCAGTGATGATGATCCGAGTTGTTCAGAATGGGCTCTACCATCTTCAGTGTGCATCTCTCCAACACATCCCCCAGTATGTCCAACCTGGCTCCAATCACAGAGTCAGCTTTCTTAACTAATTTGTCCAATTGTCTTGCATCCTTGTGTCTGATGCTGCGCCCCAAGCGGACTGCAGCGTAAAACAACACGCTTGTCACACAGTCTGATAAAACATCAGCAGCATCTTACTGCAGATGTCAAGAGATCTAAGCTTCCTGAAGAAGAAGAGGCAGCTCTTCCCCTTTTTTGTAGAGTGTGTCTGTGTTAAGGGATCAGTCCAACTTATTTTCCATGTGTACTTGGCACCACTTCGATGTCCACCCAACAAGTGCCCCAATGTGGCAGGACTCAAGAGTTGTATTTGAAGTCCGCTGTAAACAATGCCACAGTTCCCCAACCTGACAAACTGTGGCCTTTCTGTCAGGTAATCTGTGATCCAGGAAACAAAGAAAGGATCCACTCCCATCTCTTTGAGTATGTTGTAGTGAATGGTGTTGAATGTGCTTAAAAAAATCAAACATGATTCTCCTATAAGCACAGGTTCCTCCGGAGGAGATAAGGCACACTGAAGTGTGTAGAGGACAGCATCATTCAACCACAAAAACACCTCTTCACTTCAGCTGGAACAAGGTGGTGTCCTCCAGACGTGCTCCGTTTTAATGGAAAAAGCTCTTCTCTTGAATAAACTCTTCTCCCCACAGAAGCATCCATGGGTAGTTCACAAAAATACAATAAAAATACAGCAATAATAAAGTAAAGACTGAGCAAAAATTCAGAGGTACCAGTTAAAGCGTGTTCCAGGATACGTTCTATATACAATATGATTGATATATGATTCATATCCCACTGTCATCAGGTCAAAATTGTACTTTGTTCTTTAACCAAAGACATGCAGGCATAACCTTCTGCTGTACTTTGTGAACAGAGCTTATTAGTAAATGTTGATGATAGTGAACATTACATCTGCTAACATGTTGGACTTTAGTTGAAAGCACTGCTGTGCCCTAGTACAGTCTTACAGAGCTACTAGCGTGGCTGTAGACACATCATATAAATGAACTCAGACAGAATCATTATGACATTGTGATGTTCATCTGCTATTCTGCATGTATCTGCAATTTCTGTGCAGTAAATCATACATGAAGGAATCATAATGAATAACGAGCCAACCAAATCGATGCTCCCAGACACTTCTCTGAGGCCCTTTCACTGTCAACGTCACACATGCATGTCAGTGACATCACCCGACTTTTTTCTTGCCATCATCCCTCAGTATCCAGTTGAGCGTCTGCTGTGCTCTGAGTCATCATGGATAACTATTATGGAGGGAGAGAAAGAACAGCAGAGACAGACAGAGAGAGAGAGAGAAGGAGGGAGGGTGCAATGTTCTTAGCATTCAGTGCTGAAGTGTGATTGTTTTAACTTTGTCACAACCTGTTATTGGAATATTCTCTGCAGTCTTTCGTACTTACTCATGGACTGCCACTGGTACAAACTGTTTTTTCATTTTTGTCACCGCTGACTGCTTTCACTTTGTCCACAGCATGTAAAATTAAATTAATCCAACAACTAGCAGCAATATGCCATCAAGAAAAAAAAGAATATTCTTAGGCATGGAGAATTAACCTTGATGTATGAAAGGTTGTCTTACATACAGCGTTCTTAAAATGATCTCATAAGATATGTTGGAAGTATTTAGATGTCTAGAATTTTTATGTCCTATCCAGCACGTTGTGATTGCAGCATGTAATTGTCTGAACATCTGCTGATGTAATGCCTCATAGTCAAAATTCATGCTATTGTTATTTCTTTGATTAATGAGTCAGCTTGGGTTTGTAAATATTTGTCACCTATGTCTGATGTACCCTGCATTATTCAGACCTACTCCACAGTGTGTTTACCCACCCACTAGTGGGAAAGAGCCGCCTCTGTACTCTTAACCCATCATCTGGCCCCCACCTCTGTTTACCAAACTACTTGTGTCCTCATTAAAATGTGGCGTGCATCTGGCTAGACAATATACAGGGACTTGTTATGTTGAACCATGTGGTTAGTGGAGGGAAGTTCACCACATCAGAAAGCCCCTGGTTGACTTATGGAGGACTGACAGTCAACTGCACACCAGTTTGCCGACAAAAGCAGGTTGCGCACGATGCAGGAAGCCCTCTCTTCAGCAATAACTAGCATCTGCACATTACTGGCAGATGTTCAAAAAAGTCCACTTGGATGCTCTGATGAACAAAAACAGTATCTGATTCTACCTACAGAAACATGTCAGTCTTCAAACAGCCCGTCTGTCGTTACTATGCAGGAAGTGAGCTACAGAAAGGTGTGCAGAGAAAAGGAAAAGATGAAGGAGAGAGAGAGAGATGCAGGAAAAGAGTGTGTGACCTTTAGTAGACAGACTTTAGATTGGAAAGAGCAGCACAATCTTTTCAAGCTCTCTGAAGAGTGACGGAGGATTCTGGGCAGCTTTACTGGTTGTAATTGCATGTTACTTCATCAGGATGATAGGACAGGGCGGTCACCAAAGAGCAGGGGATGGGCAACAGCTGACTTTGTGGGTTTGTGTGTCTGCAAGGGTAGCAGGAATACCAGGAATACCATATCAGATTTTTGCCTGTAAAATGTTACAGCAGTAGTACAAGAAAAAGTACTCATTCGGATCAATGGTCCTTTTGAGAATGTTTAATAGGATTACTATCTTTATGTTCTGCCATTGCTACATAGCTACCTTCAGCATGAACTGCCGTTTCTATCACTTTACACTTGGTATTCTGACCTTGTGGCTCCGGCCTGGTCAGCCTGTTGTATCACTTTCCTATACAAAGTCGGTCAGTGTCTCATGTGCCCTGAAGTAACACTGCATATTATAACCTTTTATATTGTAAATGCACTAATGACTAAAGTAATTGGCAAGACTGCTAGTTGAACAGCTGCTGATGCTAACATTGGCTAGTTATCAAGCGCAAAACTTAATCCCACATTAACTTGGAAGTACCTTTTGAGTTTTGGCATTGGTGCATTGTCATGTGTTTTCCTTACTGCAAACAAACCTCTGGATCAAAGATACATGAAGTTTTACCTACATATAATAATACTACATTTTATTAAGCGCCTTTCTTATCACCCAAGGTCACCTTACAGATAATTACAAAGAAAATACAATGTGGCTAAAGAGATAGATAAGGAGGATATAACAGTTGGGGGACATATGTACATATTAATCATGTTCCCATTCTAGTATTTTGATTCCCTAATGTCTCTTGTACAAAATTCTCCAGGGAAGTGTGCGCCTAGTTAAGTACCAGTGCCAGTACCTCAGGAAAACGCTAAAATACAATACCTGAGTAAGTGCACTTTGACTTTCCATCTCTGTATTCAAGTGTGTACTTCTGTGTGGGTGCAAGAGAAAGAAAAGCAGAGTGAGACATGAATGTGTGTGTAGAATGCATCTGTGAATTTGCAGTGCATCTGTGCATGTGTGTACATATCTGTGCATGGGTGTTAACCAGAAGTGTACAGTGACAGCCACATGGGACAAGGGCCACTAGTGTCGCTTTGAGGCTGTACATCATGAATCTTGACAAAGTGTGTGTGTGTGTGTGTGTGTGTGTGTGAGATCGGAAGAG
>OMNW01029459.1:0-12170 GCA_900303245.1 Selene dorsalis | reverse complement strand
AAGTTCCGTTTTTTGCAACTTGGACCTTATTTCTAGCATAAAATACGTTCATTTACTCACCCGAACAACTTTGGTGTAACTTGGAGTCCTTCGGAAGATATTTAGATCCACTCACGATCTACGTACATCCGTATAACGGGGGTTGCTGGGGCAAGGATGACCTACGACCTACGACCTCAATGACGTCACTTCCGTGCCACTGCCGAAGTCATAGGACAGTGAAAAGCCGTGTAAAAAACCCTGGATGACAATAACAAAACAACTCCGAGCCGCTCCGAGCTCGCGGGGGAATAGTGCTGGTGATTCATAACAACATATTGGTGAAATGAAGGAGTTTCGCGGCAGATAATGTCTTATTTAGATGCTGCATCCTTGTCCCAACAACTCCCGTTATATGGATATACGTAGATCGCGAGTGGATCTAAATATCTTCCGAAGGACTCCAAGTTACACCAAAGTTGTTCGGGTGAGTAAATGAATGTATTTTATGCTAGAAATAAGGTCCAGGTTGTAAAAAACGGAACTTCTCCTTTAAGTACACATTGAATTAGTGATTTCTGGCTGTGGGGTGGGGGTCTTCGGCTCTACTTGCCTATCTGTGAAAGTCACCACATGCCATTTGACTACACAAATATACACACCGTAACACGTATATGATAAAAAACATCATCACCGCTCCATGTATTGCTTTCTCACTGGCTTCATTAAACACAAATGCACATGGCCAGGAGGAGGGCTAGCAAAACAGCCAAAAAGTGACCGAACTGACATGTTCCCCAAAAGTGTTTCTACCCTGTGGTTCAAACTTAACATCCAATTCTCATTCAATGGAACAACATGGTCCAAATGTAGTATTATGTTTTATCTGGCTTATCTTTTTTTTTTGTTATTATTGTTTTGGCAGTTATTTGACGGCCCACATTAAAGAGACAATGAGTAATGAGGGAGGAGAGATGGTATAAAAAAGCAACAAAGGTCCCCACACCTGAGAATCAAGACTGTAATGGTACGTTCACACTGAAACCGTTGAGAGCGTCTAATGTCACACCGCTGCCCTCTCCCTGACTGTTCAGAAATTCATGGACGCTTTGGGCATGCGGCAAAGTAGTTGCCGCCGTCACTTGTGGTTGGTCATTCATTTAAAGGAGCCGCAAGTCAAACTGCATGGTGATAACAGCATATTTGTCCTAGGAGCCCACCGTCACGACGGGAGGTAGGAACGAACACTACAATCTAGAATCTGAACACTAGATGTCACGGTTTTCCCCCCATTTTACACACTGAACCTTTAAGACAAATTTCTGTTTAAAATTCCAATTTCATTGATTTATAAACTGCCTCTGAAAAGAAACTGCCCGCAGAGGGTGAGTAACCTGTACCCATAGCAACAGCTGATCAGTGGCAAGACGATGAAAACTTTTATTCATAATCTCATTAAACTGTACATTTCCACTGACAGTGAAATCAGAGCCGCATCGCTAGGAACTGTCACATAGCAACACTTTGTGACAGTTGTCATTGTCCTATTAGTTTATGTCGAGAACAAATGAATTGCATTCCTGCTTTAAACACTCATTTTAGAGGGAAAATAAATAAATAAATAGCCACGTTTCTCCCGAAACCTGTGTCACTATGGAAGATCAAGAAATTGTGGCAAGTCTTGAAGATGTCGCACTCATCGCATCTGGGTGCGTGAGATTCTCCAGGGTTGTCATTTGTTCCATACATCTTTTTTTTTTAAAGACATCCCTGTATGCAAATAACGAGGGGTTGTAAAGGATGGGGTCAAAATCAGCCTCTCCTCCATGGCTGCTCAGAACAAAAGTTCAGAGTTGTTGTCTTGATTCTTTTTGAATGGGGGATATCTACACTCTGATTGGTTGCCGCTGCTCTGCATCATAGCTCATTTCCATAAAGAAATAAAGAGACTTCAACTTTCTCGTGACACCCAAATATGACAGCGGTGCTTTTGGCGCTCTTCACCGCTGAAAGATTCTGGTTTTTATAGAAAATGAATGACTTCCAGCTGCCAGGACTCAACAGTTCACTGCTGCTCCCTTAAAGCCCAGATTAAACACAGGAGTTAGGGAATGTAGCTCTACAAAACACCAACTGTCTGAACAAAGAACAACTTTATGTATGAAACCTGTAGCATATCAAAAATATATTTATTTGCTATAATAGTTCTGGCCGTGTTTGTATTTTGGCTGATCTTGTCCCTTTAAAACTATCCCATGGACTGACAAAGCCAAGAGGTCTCACATGTCTACAGTCACATCTGACCCTGGTTGGTCACTTCAGAGATAAAAAAAAGATAAATCCAATCCCTGTGTATCCATTGTGGTGTGGTGTGTTCAGCAGTGTAACCAGAGTCTCTGCCATCCTGCGGTTGCCTTGAGTATTACAGCTGAGAGTAATCCACTCTGGATTACCACTGTGTAATGCTCCCACGATTAAAAAAGATTTCTCTCCTGGGTTTTAATGAGAATCTCAGCAGTGTTTGTAGCGTTGACTGCCCTCTGGTTTCTCTGTCAGAACTGGTGCTTTGCATGCGTCAAGTCAGCCTGTGTGTGTGTGTGTGTGTGTCTGTGGATGTGTGTATAAGAATGGACCTTTCTGCCTTTGTGTCTCACCTATTGTTTTATTTCTCTATTTTCTTGGGTGCTGTATTCATATCTGTTATAAACTAAGGATTAAGGGGAGGGATCAAAGTAAAAATAAAATAAAATAAAATCAATGAGATATGTAAAGCAGCAACATGAACTTTTCTGAAAGTGCATACATTTCCAAATTACTCGAGATATAAAGCCCCAAATGTGCAAGCTACAGAAATGTGTTTTGGGTTTGTGGTTATTTTTTTTGCATTATGAACCGGTTGTCTGTCCTTTTACAGATAAATAATACATCCAAAGTCTTGTCTAAATTCAGGTGATTGCAGAGTGGATTTCATTTGTAAAGGATGGCAAAAATAGGTGGCAATTTACTAAGAAAAAAACAAATATAATAATTACTGAAATTATGATGTATTGTTTTCATTATGCAGCAGCATCCCCTGGAAATGTGTTTTCTATAAACCATCAGTTTTTATGTCTATTTTTACCTGCTATTCATCAAAAGGTTGTATTTATTTTGTGGTATTTGTTGAAGAAAGTTGGTGATTTAGAGGAGTCGCCACAAGAGAGTTTGATTTTAGCCAGGTATCTACTCCAGATATAAGGTCTCTTGCTTGTGCACAGAAACACTTACAAACCATTAGCACTATACAATGTGCTTTTTGGGCAAACTTTCTTTCATAGGGCAGCCTGATGTAGCTAATTGTCAGGTTTAGAAGTGACAAGTGTAAGCTATGCTGCAGACTGGAGTCACTGCTAAAAGTGACAGCTCTCATTTGAGTGGGTCAGACATGCATTGTTTCATGTGTTTACAGACTTGATGAGTTGACTGATTTGTTCATAATGATTATATGTATGATGATGTACCTGGCTCTTTAAAGTTACTGCAAAAAAATAAAAAACTATGACTGTTGCACAGCATTGACTCTGTTGTCACTGACAGACAGGATTAATGTTACAGGACAGAGGAAATGAAATATTCACTTAACTCCTCTGTACAAGGACGAGCTGGTCTTCCTGCAGGGGGGGAAAAAAAAAAAAATCTACAATAGAAGAATGTTGCCTGAGACAGGATTTATATTGCATGAGGAACAGCAAGTGTGCTGAACAACAGCACTCTGTAGGTACCTGCAATTATTCCTGGGGCAGAACTGAGTTACACATGTACAACCACATCATAACCACTGACTGACATGGAACACATGGTAACAATGGTTTTATTGTTTGGAATCCAGTCGTAATTGCGCTATTCTGGTCGCCGCATCAAAAGGAGGCGATTGTAGCTTTCTTTGGCTTGTCCCTCCTCTCTGTGTGATGAGGAGCCGCGTGTTGGTCGCCTGCCTGCCTTTCCTGTGGCCATAGATTTTGTGGCATTCAAACTTTCGCACTGCTCTGCCCTTGCCACTTCCTCTCTTTGTATGTGAGTGTGTGAAGACAGGCCGGGAGACCAGAGCCTTGCCTCTTTCACTGCATCTGTGTGTGGGTGTGTATTTTTTGTGTGCGTGCATTTCTTGTGTTTGCATGGCTTTGTGGTGGTGGCAATGGTGGGGATCACAGAGGTTTTGTGTGTATGTGTGTGTGCGTGTGCGTGCATGTGTGTGTGTTTGCATTTGTGTGTGTGCCAGACTGGCCCCAGGGTCCTGAGCCATCACACTTTATGAGGTATGGCAAGGTGAGAGCAAAACATCTGCTAGCCCAAAGAAAAGCCATGGTCTGGGACTCATAGTGGGTTTGGGCAGTGAGCACACACACACACACACACACACACACACACACACACACATGCACGTGCGCACACACACACACACACAAATATGCTTATCTGCATACATTGCACTCCTTGCAGACAAACATACTGTACTCACACACATTGTCAGGGCCTGTAGAATACACAGCCTTGATGCCTTTTTTCCACCTAGACAACAACAACAAACACATATGTATATGAACGCACAGACTCATATTGAAATACACATGCAGACGTGCATACATTTAAAGAAAAAAGATGCTCTGCTCCACACACACACACCCCATCCTCCTCCTCCTCAGGCTCTCCTCTCTTTGCTTCCCCCTCGTCTTGGTTGGCTCTTGTTCTCTCTCGTTCCGGCATTTCCCTCATGTCAAGGGCATTGGAACAATCCCCTAGTACCTGCCATCATGTGCACCCCCACCCACCATTCATCCCTCCACTCTCCTCCTCCTGCCGCCCCTCCTGTCTTCTCAGAACACCCCGGAGAGGAGAACTGCCATGTAAGGTCTAGTGGAGAGAGGATAGACACAGAGAGCATTCAGACCGCCTCTGACATCGGAATCACTGAACCTGCCCACATCTATTCTTTCCAACCTTGTCTCTCAGACTGCCTGTCTCTATGTGTGTGTGTGTGTGTGTATAGATAGATAGATAGATAGATAGATAGATAGATAGATAGATAGATAGATAGATAGATAGATAGATAGATAGATAGATAGATAGATAGATAGATAGATAGTAGATAGATAGATAGAAAAAAAAAGTGAAGTGTGTAGTGTGTTTGTGTGAAGAGAAGCCCCACACTCCCACTTTCTTTTTTTCTTTTTTTTTTACACGTTTGTATGCAGGCAAAGTTGCCTGACAAAGTAATTTTAATTTTCTGTCTCTGGGAAGACGTGAAGACTGAAGCAGGTTCAGGGTGTCTGGTTCCTGGTGCATCAGTGGTTCTAAAGGGCCGAATGAGCTGCAAGTAATACTAACTTCAGCTGTGGGAATCCCATATTTTTCTGCTCCCTCAACCTCGATGCCTCTCCTCTCAGAGCTGTCCCTTTTGACATGCCTCATGAGTAAGAATTAAAGATAAAAACAAAAGCAAACATAAGCAACACTGAGACAGACCCCGTTCTCGGAGACTGACATGAAGCTGGTTGTTTTTCGAAGTATCACAGCCTGAGGGATGTTGTCATTGTTTTGCTTTCCAAAAAGCAGTCGCCCTGTTTAATATGCCTTGTCAAGTACCCCTGAAGAGGTTTGGCTAAATTACAGTCATCGGTTGAATGCCGCTTGATATTTTCCATTTTAAATGCAGTGAGTACAATTCCTTTCTATCTTCCACTTGGCCTGCCTCCCTGTCAACATCATTTGTCTGCTCTGTTTGGCCTGTAATTGTAAAACACTTCAAACAGTCTGAAAGGGTATAAACAAAAGGAAATAATGCCCTTTTTTCCCGACTTAAATAAATAGAAATGGAATTCCAATTCGCACATGCAGTAGTTCAGTCAAGTCAAATTTCTTATGACAACAGGCATTACATCAAGCCTGCAGGTTTACCATGTACAGTGCTTTGCAAAGACATTCACCCCCCTTGGATGTTTTCCCCTTTTATTGCTTTTATAAATTAAATCATAATCAACATAATTTGGTTTTTTGACAAGAATGTACAAAAAAAAACTCTTTAATGTCAAAGTGAAACTTGATTTTTTACTGTCAATTAATAAAAACTGTTTAATGTAAAATAAATAACTGCATAATTATTCACTGACTTTAAAGTGACTGGCCTCATTCAGTTGAGGTCCAGGTCTACTTAATGCTGGTAATCAAAGGATTATAGTATAAAGACACCTGTATCTGGAAGGTTCATTATTCCTGCTACAATTGCACAATGACGATGAAATAACACTCCAAGCAACTCAGAGAAATGATTATTGAAAAGTGTAAGTCAGGGGATGGCTGCAAAAAAACAAATCCAACTCACTGAACATCCTTGGAGTCCAGTTGAATTCAGCATCAAGAAATGGAAGGAGTATGGAACTTGTATAAATCTGCCTAGAGCTGGCCATCCTCCCAAACTCAGTGACAGGGCAAGAAGGAGAGAGAGACTGTGCCTACAACAACTGCTGCCAGGTTCTCCACCAGTTGAAGCCGTATGGCTCATATCAGATCTCAACTGGAGTTCGCTGAAAGGCATGTGGGAGACTCCAAGGTCAGTTGGAAAAAGCCTCTTTGGTCTGATTAGACAGAAATTGAACTTTTTGGCCATCAGACTAGATGCTATGTTTGGCGAACACCAAACACTGCGCATCACCACAAACACACTATCCCCACCATGAAGCATGGTGGTGGCAGCATCATCCTGTGGGGATGTTCCTCAGCAGAAAGCCCTGGAAGGTTTGTAAAGAGTGGGAAATGAATACTGCAAAATATTGTGAAATCCTTGAGGATTATCTGACTCAGGCTTCAAGAGAGCTACAACTTGGGAGAAGATTTATTTTCCAGCAAGACAATGACCCAAAACATACAGCAGAAGCTACACTGTGGCTGGACTTGAAAAGGGCTGCTCAGGCCTGATCTCCAAGCAACCTGACAGAGCTTAAGCTGTATTGCAAAGAAGAATGGACGTTATCCTAATTTCGTCCTCAACTGTATGTATGCTCCCTCAGGCCTAAGAGGGTCAAGCCTCATATGGTAGTGGGACCACCGAGGTGGGGCCTCCATGTATGTGACTTGTTTCTCCAGCAGATCCCACAGATGTTCAGTTTGACTGAGGTCTGTGGAATTTGAAGGCTAAGTCAGCACCTTTGTGGTTCCTCAAACAATTGAACCATTTTCCAGTGTAGCAGGGCACATCATCCTGCTGAATCAGGCCACTGCCATTAGGGAATACCATTTCCATCAAGGAGTGTTCTGTTCTTGGTCTGTGACCTTGTTTGGGTAAGTGGTGCGTTTCAAAGTAACATACACATGAATTCCAGGACCACTGTTTTTTTAGCAGAACATTGCCCAAAGCATCAAACTGCCTCCATCAGCTTCTCTTATTCCCAGAGTGCATTTTTGTGTCATCTCTTCCCCATGTGAAGGACTCATGCACCCAGCTGTCCTACATGAGGTAAAAGAAAACATCTTCTGTTGGTCAACGCTCCAGCTCTGAGGTGCTGATGACCCTGTTACCCACTGGTAACACAAAACAAGAGCTGCAGTTTTGGAAAAGCTCTGAGCCAGTTGTCAGTCAGTTGCACCATTCTCAAGGTTGGTAAGATCCTTATACCTAACCGTCTGGCTGCTTCACACACATCAACTTTGAGGGTTGAATGTGCACACAGGTGCAGCGCAACTGCAAGGGGTGATGTTGTCACATGCACCAACAAACACAGTAAAAGGGGAGTGAGAGGGAACTGCTAACCACCCTGCAGCCTGGTAAAACAGATCTTTCACATCTCATCTCATCTCATGCTTTGATTTGTGACTGCTTGTTTTTAAAACTTATTATGAAGCTGCGCTCACTCTTTACTGCTCACTCTGTCTGAAAGACAACTTGGGATCAAAGGGTCAGCAAAACTTTCTGAATGTCCCTCAGTGTTCACAGCTGAAGTGCTTTACCACCTGCGTGTGTGTGTGTGTGTGTGTGTGTCACCATTGGAAACAAATGCAGAGGTTAAATTCCTGCATAAACCACATGCTGGATTTCATTGGTATGGTATTACTAAAAGCCTTAAAAAAGATACACATGTTTTAACATGAAAGGGAATCTAAAGCAAGTATTTTCTTGCCTTGTAATAATAACACTTCAAAATTTAGAGTACATTTCTATGGTATGAATATCCTCACATTCTCATGGTATGACTTTGAAGATCTTTAGTAGTCGTTTGTGGAATTAGTCTGATAAATACTTGTCGTTTAAAGTGGTCTATTCACCACTGTGTGAGCAGAGAAGCAGACATCTGAACATCTGAATAGCTGTGTCCTCTGGGAGCAAATGACTTCTTCTGATGTGAGTGAAATGAAACTGACTTGTCCTTCGGCTTGGCTGCGTGAAAGACTTACAGTATGTATGCACTGAGGGTTTAAATCATGACAGTGACTGAGACTGACCTGGTTTCTGCTGTAACACATTCCATGTGCGCAGGTTTTTAATAAGGCTTGTTTACAAGCATGAGTTAGCGAGTCCAGCTAGCTGAAATGCTCACATGATCGGTTAACAATAACAAAATGAGCTGCTAAGAAATTTGACACCATTTTTCTTTTCAATGAGGATTGGAGCAAAAAGGCCAAATTTCTGGTTTAAGCTTCTACAATATGAAGATAAGGTTTTTTTCTTTCTTATGTGGTTATACAATAAATGTCTTTAATCAATGAAGACACTAAATGGAAAACATTAAATGAAGTATTTACAGCCTCACACTCAATGTCACTTCCTTCTGCAGTTCTGGAGGGATTTAGTTACTGTGATGACTCACTCACACACAGAGGAGAGGAAAAAATGGCTGTTTGATATGAAAATGGGAGGGCAACAATTAAATAGAAGGAGAAGAGCAGGATGGCTTGAGGAACTCTTAGATGAATGTGCACTGTGACCGTCACTGCGGTGGCCCAGCAGAGTGAGAAGCAAACGCAAATCTGCTGTAAATAAGTGGCTACTTGTTACAGAAATTATGCAGAGGTGTGGGTGTGTTTGAGTCTGTGTGTGTTGCACGTGTAGTGGAAATCACTCAAAGTAGCGTTTTAACTCTCAGAAACTTATCAAATGGGCTGGTCGAGGGTGTGTGTGTGTGTCTGTGTGTATATCATCCTACAGAGGGCACTCTTTGTTTCATGCAGTTCTCTTTCAAATGTTGTTTTGCTGCTATAGGCCATTCTGAAAAAATGGTCTGCCGTCAGCACAATATACATCTGGATAGATAGAGGGTTTCTGGACAGCTCACTGCACAGGACACGTGCTGTTAGGAGGCTGGGAAGGGAAGGCACAGGTGTTGGGGTGAATTCCAGACAGAGGAATGATGGGGAAAGAGAAACCAGGGCTGTGTTGAGGAGTGAAGGAAAAGAAGCAAAGAAGAGAGATTTTGGTGAGGACACTGGACAAGACAAGTAACTTAACCCACAGGATGCTTAACTTGAAAAGAAGCCAACTGACAAAGTTTTCGGCCCAAATCTTGGCAGGCAAGAGTAAACAAACACACACACACATGCGCGTGTACAAATAAACAGACACACACATTGGCTGGCAGAACATCACATTATGGCACCTAGATTATCCAGCAGACATCTGGTGAGGCAGCTAACACGCTCTAGCAGAGCATGCAGGCTAGGGCCATATGTGAGCATGTGTGTGTGTGCACTGTATGTGTGTGGTGTGTGTGCTTGGTTGTGTTCGTGTCTGTGTGTCGATGTGTGTGTCAGGTGTCTGTGGGGACAGCTGCTCACTAAATAGTATTATTGTGTCTAATTGGGGATTACCAAGTCAGTGTGTAGTCGTGAAGAGTACTTTGTCTTGGCTGTTGACAGGGCGTACTTGCAGAGGCACGAGGGCCAGAGAACAAGCCAGAGTCAGGGTGCAAGTCACGGGTGGTAAAGCAGCAGTTATAGCCTCAGCTGGTTTGGAATATCCATCCCTAGATAGGCTCTTATACAAATACACTAAATGAAAATGCACCTGGAAGACCATAAAACACAAACTGCTTCAGTTTGGGTTTAAAATGATCCCATTCATCCTCAGCTGTTTCATTTCTCTGTAGTCACACTTATTGAGTCACTGTTCATTTTGACATTCATGGGTGGACTAACGTTAACAGATTTCATGAAACTGTCAAAATATATTTAGTTACTTATAATATAGTATATAAACTTTCTATCCTTTTTTCAGAGCCTGCATTATCTACAAGCTGCATCGATCCTGATGTCTTGAAAAAAAAAAAAAAACTCCATCCATCCATTAGCTGCAGCACTTATCCTTCGAGGAAGACAAGGGGGGCTAAGGCTAATCCCAGCTAACAGTGAGCGAGGGCAGCAGGCTGCACCCTGGACAGGTTGTCAGTTTATCACAGGGTTGACATACATTATAGAGATAAACTAGTGTTCATGCTCACATTCATACCTACGTGCAACTTAGAGTCGCCAGTGAAAAGCTTTGGACTGTGGGGGGGAAGGAAACCCACACAGGTACGGGGAGAACATGCAAAGTCCACACAGAAAGGCCCTGTTCTCCCAACCACTGTCTGTGGAACACCAGACTAATGCCGCATTCACATGGAATCAGGCGGACGGCAAACCGGATGTTATTTTAGTGGATGAGGGCAGGACGGTAAACATGGGTGAGGCCGGCAGACACACCAATGGTCAACGGCAATGGCGTCCAAAGTTAAAATATTTGAACTTTTTCTGTCCACTGCCACAGAAGAAGATGTGACGTTTTGGAGGGGATTTAACGTAACTTTCACTTTGCAATGCATTATCAAGAGAAATCAGAATTATATGTATAGCTATGATAATAACAAAACAAATAATACACGAGAATTCGTCGTGTATTCGTCGTTCCATGTGAATGCAGCATGACACTGGCACCACGCAGAGGTCAAGAGGGTCCGGACACAGAGTCAGGGTCCTGGGCTGGAGAAGGATCCAGTTGGCCATCCTCATCCCTCAGCACACAGGGATGACATTCTCTCCATATCTGAGCCACGATTTTACACCTAACCCATCTCCATGACAACTGAGCAAACTGTTCAATAATGCATCTGTAGGTAACAGCTACAATCAATGTGAATCAGAAAATGCCAGTTTCATATGGTGCTAATGACTTCAGCCACCTGCCTGCGAGTTAAAGATGAGTTCATCACGCATGTGTTAAGTCACACAGTCAGCCTCATTATGCATTTCTGAGAATACACTTCTTGGCATATGCTACTTCTTCAGCAAATATAGTTGAGTGTCTCTCGAGACACCCCGTGATTAGTTCACTGTGCATTTCACCATATGTTGCCACGGTATTCCAGTTCCTTTGATTCAAACAAATATGCTTTTCGCTGTTACGGCCAGAAATATATTCCCCCTGCATCTCGATCCAGCATCGCGCCACGACTGCCTTTCTTCTACTTCCTTTTCCTGAACATACACTCCATGGTTGGATACACGCAAACACCTGCACATGTACTGGCACAATCCAAAAAAAAAAAAAAAAAAAGTGAGAGCATGAACACGTACAAATCAGACATGGAAATGCACACACGCCCCTGCACACGCTTTGATCTTCACATCCACTGTCCCCATACGCACTTCCTCAACAATCGCTGAGACAAATCGCTGTGGGACATGCCACACTGCGACAGCGACACACAGCGATGTAAAAATAACACAGCCGCACTTAAAAAGGCACCGGGGGAAAGGAGACAAGGCAGCCAAAAGCACTTCTGTTCATTTCTAATGGGACACCCACATAAAGCCAGGAAGACTGTATTTGTCACAAATCCACAGGGAGACAACATTTCAATTGACTGCCATGATTGACTCATTTGGCTGCCAAGAACAAAATTACATATATATATATATATTGCTGAAGCTAAATTACCTACCAATTAAAGACTAAGGCCTGGCAAGAATTCTTTTGATACAAATTAATGGATGGAGATGGGCTTTAAAGCAATACTTTGACATTGTCTGATATCATTTATTCATTTACTTGTCAGGTAAAGTTTGGTGAAAGTGTTAGTGAGATACCGTGTTTGCAAAGCCAAAACCACTTTTAGTGCGGTCACCACGACCTTGACCTTTGACCACCAGAATATAATAATAGAAGTTTGCATCACATTTTAAGGAAA
>OMNW01029458.1:3190-15724 GCA_900303245.1 Selene dorsalis | reverse complement strand
AGTGTTAATGATCCACGGGGTGCTCCTGGTTAATTGACCGACTCCCTCCAGCTCATTTTTATCATTATCACTTCTTTCCCGGTTTAATCAGCTTCACTCAGGAGTTTCCAGCTGCACAACTTCTCTCAGTGTTTCAAATGTTTCAAGTGCAAATTTCCTGCAGGCAGCTCCTGATGATCATGATCATCCTTCTTCTACATGGATTAATGATGATAAGTCTTTAATAGTCGTCGCTGCTGATGATCTCGTCAGTGTTGAACCTCCCCACGTCTTCTTGTATTATAACAAAACACATAAAATGAGATTGAAATGCTCCATCAGTACATGTTTCAGTTGTGTTGAGTGATCAGAGCTTGAACTGGAGTAAAATGAGCTTAAATTGTTCATTTGATTTTTATCCGTTAGTGAGACGTTCACTCCTTTGTTGTTTGTTTTGTCTGAGTTGCTTAGATTGGTTGTCTGTTTTATTTAGGGACAGCACTGTAAAAAAAATTATATGTGTATTTAATGTGACTGTGTGTGTGTGTGTGAATGACTCTCCTGTTTTGCTGTTTCAAAATTAAATGCCAAGGACATCATGTTTTCTTAAAGCGGCGTCACGCAGAGGACGCGGTGCAGAAAATGATTAGAAAACCATCTTAGTCTTAATAATAATAATAATGAGCTTGATGAAGCGTTGGACATATAGATGGATCATCATCACTTATGCTTCTGTCTGTGGATGCAAACAAAACAAACTCTTTTTTCAAACATTCAACTCTTTGGGGTTTTTTTTTTTTTTTTCCCTCTCAGCTTGATTGAGAATTCGCCGACGTCCAAGAACTCATTTACTCGGCCTATTATTCAACCAATTCTTCTCTTGTTTTGTCGGAGCTAAATAACTCCATCTGTCTTCACAGGAAATGAAATGACTTTGTCTTTGGTAGTTACTCATTAGCAGCATTGTTCATTAACCCCCCCTCCCTCCTCCCTAGCCTGAAATGTCTGATGTCGTAAGAGATTTTTAATGCATTCATTTGTTACAGCAGACGACTGAGTTTCATTTGCAGCCGAGTCGACTGCCTCAGCAGGAGAACATGTGCTGCTTCATGCGTCACACATAAGACCAATGTTACAGATTCAGGATACAGAGGTTTTCATGATGTGAGTCTACTTTTGTCTTATGGATGTGAAGGGCTGGTGTGAGGTGATGTCGGCTTTTCAAGCCATTTGCTTTGGTTCAGTGGTGTTGCCAAAGGAAAGGAAAATACATGAAATGAACATTTCAGCTTTTTCGGTTTGGTTTTAGTGGGTGTTTTTTCTTATTGCCCCATGAACTGCAACACATAACTCTGCTGCTCTCCCAGTGCTCCCAGTTGGTTCTCTCAAATTGGATCAGCTGCAGGTAGTGTACCAACTTACTTCACACAATCCTTAATACCCTAACAAAACCCAAACTGCCCCTTTAAATCAGGAGTATTGTCTGAAGACCTGCAAAGCAGAACAGCAAACCCAAAGAGAAGAAAGAGAAAGCAGAGCTGGAGATGAGGATGGGAGGGAGAAAAGGTTTTGGACCGGTTGGAGAGAGGAAGTGTCCAAGGCCAGAGCTGTTCCAGGGGAAAGGGTTGGAGTTGTTGTTGGGTTGGCTGCAGGCAGAGAGTCGAACCAGGTGGAGCTGAACCTGGAGATACCTGAGACACACAAGAAGAACTAGACTTAAACAAACCTGCAGGGTGAGGTGTTGATTTTTATTCAGGTGTCAGGTGACAGGAAATACTCCGCCTGGCTTTGTGACCAAGGTGAATGCATGATAAATAAAAGTCATAGAGGAAAACACAAACAAACAAAGTCCTCATCCTCTCTCGCAGAATGATGGATGATCCAGGACAAAATCTCATTTAATGGTTGATAAGTAAATCAGCACATTTACATTTACTTGGTATTTCCAGGACTTGACAACCTGCAATTACAACTGTCCACCGTTATTCCCTGAGAAGCTTTGCACATGAAGACGAAGACAAACAAGTGAGGCCGTCTCTTTCTATATATGTAAAGAAAAACAACAACAACAATAACACACACACACACACACAAAAGATACCTGGAGTGTCAGCAGCTGTGCCGCGCTCCACTGTGTGGAAGGCTTGATGAAAACAGTGCTGCACTTGACTACCAATCTCCCACCCTTGGGAAGGGCTGTAGGTTTTGAATGAGCTTGATATCCAGTGAATGAGAAATAAATGCCCCTCTTAAGTACCTGTCAGCGGCGCGAGCGGAGCAGCAGCTGTGTGACGCTTCGCTCCGAGCTTTTTAAAGGCGTCTCGGCCTGAATGCTGGGGATGTGGAAGTTAGTGAATGAGCTGATGAAAACGTAAACACTCGCATTAATACGTGACAGATTACGCTTTCATTGAACACTCTGGACGTTTAGCTGACACTCTCATTAAGAGGAGTTTGAAGCAAGCGAAGCAGAACGGTAACCCTCAGTTTGATAAGTCACAGAGACATACAAAAGTCAGGATGTAAATTAGGCCTCGCTTTTTTAAATACAATACATTTACCATCTGTTGTTAATGGCCTAGAAGGATATTCAGTGATGAGGACTGTGCATGATGGCCAACAACCAAGATCCAGTACACATGGCCATACCTTCATCTCTCCAGCCTCCTCCCCTCCCATTACTCCAGCTCTATCTTTCTCTCCCCTGTTCTTCCCTTCCTCTCTCTCTCTCTCTCTCTCTCTCTCTCTCTCTCCAACAGTATTTTACATACACCTCCTGACTCTCTCCTCCTCCCTCCTCCTCCCTTTCCTCCCCCTCTCCCCTCATTAGTATTCGTGACAGTGTGGCCTATCTATCCCAATGAAATGCTGCTGCTTTTAGAAAATGTTGCAGCCGTCACATCCCCGCCTCATTTTGGGTCATCATGATGAAAAATCACCAGGGCTTCCCCGGGAGCCTCTGAGCCGGAGCCTGGAGCCTGGAGCCTCCATGCATGTGTGTGTGTGTGTGTGGTCCAGGTATTACTCATGTTGTGTGGATGTAAATCTGTTTACACAGTCACAATAAGTGTAGACAGAGCCAGTTGACATAATGTGAACGTTGTGTGGTTATCATGAGGTTATAGTGATATTTTGGGTGACTGTGTGAGGTACTCGTACACAGGCAGTGTATTGCATTGCAGTAGATTCAGATCAATTTGGATAAACAGACGTGAGCACTAGTAGCTGGTACTCGTAGCCGAAGGTGTGCTGGGGTCAGCAGAAAAAAAAAACTCAACATGTTTGAGTCAATATCAGCTGATGCTCACACTTTATTTCAGGTGTTTTCACAGCTTTATCTCACCGTCAATCACCTCTTTGCTTTAGAACAGCTGTACATTTTCTCAGCTGTGGAACGACCACACTCTCTGACAGCTGATCTGCAATCTCATACAATAAGTGCCGTATGTGCAGTTGTGTGTTGGGATATATAGTAAAGGGCAGGTGGTTCTTTGGATGGTGTCACAAAACAGATAAACCAGCATTGTTCTTAAAGATTTGTGTTATTGTGTCCAGCTACACTGAAAACATGACCTTCAAGTATCATAAGAGTCATTTGGTGGCTTATCTTATCTTATCTTATCTTATCTTATCTTATCTTATCTTATCTTATCTTATCTTATCTTGATCTAACCAATGGACCTTGAAGTACAACTGTTCTGACAAACTGCTGCTTTCAAGGTCCGCAGTGAATTTCCACCATGACTACTATTACATTCATATGCAGCAGCTCATGCATTAAAATGCTGCTCTTATGAATCCCAGTAACGTAGATTTTCACGTGAAACAAGTGTTGGAACAATGAAACAGCATAAAGTAATGAGTAGAAGATTAGAAATGCTTAACAAAAAAAAAAAAGTACAAGGTTATGGCTCGAATTTTTTAGAAATATACACACCTGAGTCCTGAGGCAGCTCTGTCCAGACATCGAGGATTAAATTATTAAGTATTGTTTTAACATTGGAACCATTTTGGATCTAAATGTAACACTGAGGAGAATAAACTTCTGTTAGGGAAAACGCACTCGTGTAATAACGTGGCACAGCGACAATTTGGTTGAATGTAAACACACAAAATAAAGGACACGTGTACATATATATGTTTAGTGTGTATAAATTAGATGCATATGAACATTTTGCTGCAGTACCACGAGTGGCCAGTGGGAATATTTGCATTCAGGCTGAATGGCAGCTCCACCTCTGTGTGTACGTCCGCTGGATGACTGCTCTTCCCTCTGCATCATCATCATCAACCTCGGGCCAAACATGACATTTTTCATTAGTATCTTAAGTTGTTATCTCTCATTATTTCTGCTGTGCAATGAAGATTACACAGCCTCGTAGTGTTTCCTCTGGTCTCGTTCCACCAGACCGATACATTTTACTCCATTCACTGAGAGAGATATCAGAGCTGCTCAGAGATCTATTGTGCATTGTCCACGGTGAGCTTGCTTGCAGTCAATCTTCACAGGTCAGTGGAAGTCAATAGGAAAAGAGACACACACACACACACACACACACACACACACACACACACACACAAAACACACCCTGCTCTTTATGGTGACACAGCTGACTAAGCTGCTGTTTTTTTTTTCTTTTACAGTGTGTTTATTGGCTTAACTGTTGCTGACAATGCATTTTGAGGGGAAAATGATATAATTGTAACACATTATGTAACAGCAGACCTCAGTGTTTAACTTTTCACAGAAATGCAGCAAAGAGGTGATTTGAAGGTTTTTGTTTTCTGTTCGTACGTTATTAATCATCACGGCAGAATCAGATTAATTATTGATAATCCACAGATTGAATGGATTATTCAGAACAGGAGTCAATCTTTTGAATTATCTTCCAATGTGACCTTCAGTTCTCTGTCATGCTTTTTCATCAGCTTTTCTATTCTATAAGCCCCTCCACACAATCCTGTACTGGACTTTTACACTTGATTTAACGTAGACTTAAAATAACATGAGTCCAGAAAATATGTGATTGTTTTGTTTTAATTATTAAAAGGCTCCATACGGTATAAAGGTAGACGTTTGTGTTAAAGCTCCATACGGTATGAAGGTAGATGTCCATGTGTAGTGTGATTATGAAGAGATTCTTTAAACACAAATATATCTTCTGATTGATCAACAGTTAAAATAAAACACAGCAGACGTGTAAATAAAGGAGCTTTGAAACTATCAGTTTATATTGTATCTGTAAAGAGTGAATGGATATCAGGTGTTTGCACAGAAGATGATTAATCATTTATCCTCGTCATGAGGTCATTTTTATTCTTTGCCAACTTGTTGAAATGAAACAAAGCAGCCTTCGAGAAAAAAACAAACAAACAAACAATCCTCTCACCTCAGAGGAGAAAAATCAAAGTGTCCAACATTTCAAAAGTGATGTGGAGGATCTACTTTCTGATGTCAGGAGAGCAGTTTGATGCATAATTAAAAACGCTGAACCAATTTTCACAATCCAGTTGATCCTGCACAACAGCTGGCAGCACAATCGCCTGAGGGAATCATCGTCTTTTCAAAAAAATACTCACGTCTTTCCTGCGGCTAATCTTCATTCATATATACAGAATCCACCTCTTTTCAGCCTTTCATGGTTGTAGAAATGGGAAGAAACCAAACAGTCTGGTCAGGGTTAGGTCAACGCTAGGAATTACACTTACACTGGTTGGAAATTTTCAGTCTCCACTGTAGGACCTGGTCTTAGAGTCCTTGTCATCAGTGACCCATGCAGTGCATCATGGGAACTGAACGGCCAGAGGAGAAGAAATAATTTAAAAGTAGACACCCACTGATGTTTGAGCCTCCTATACATTTTCTCAGCCTCCACAACCCCTGCTGTAGCCGTGGTGATGGGTTTCCCCCGGCAACAATGAGGTAACCAGAGAGGAAGGCATCTCTGCAGCGAGAGATCGTCCCCAGCTTTTTATCCAGTGATGGACCAACCACCCTCTATGATATCAACAACTACTAAGTGAAAAACCATCAGCTTGATCAATGATCCCCAGAGGATGAACCACGGTGATGATGGTGACGTTTTCTTCGCTGCCACAAGGTTGATGTTTATGGTGTCATGGCAACGACAACTTGAACCTTAGTTCAGACATTCAGGAGCGCTCATGTTTTTTTATTCATTCATCATTTTTTAATTTTGTTTTGGACGATGCAGTTTCATAGTTTCGAAACAAGGTATAAAGGTATATACGGTGGGGCGCTGGGTTCTGGTGAAGATCTCTTGAGCATCAGGTGTAATCTTAGCTTTAATCCGAACATGACAGCCATCACTTGCTCCAGTGCAGTTAACTAAACGCTGCATGACCAGCCAAGTGTGCAAAGCTTTGCTTTAGATCAGTGTAGCTGCTGTCAGTGCATGATGGATGATCTGGTCCTTGAGGCTGAGTAGCACTGCTATGACTGTGTATTACCTTGTGTACAATGGTGTTGGGGACGCTAAATGGGCGAGGAGCTACAGTGTAGGTCGGGTGATACACAGGCCAGATAATCAAGGATAAGGATACGGTTGCTGCCATGGTGCCCCTGGAGGCTCATCATGAAGTTGAAGGTTGTGAAAACAACGTACAGCTTTGTGAAGGTTTATACTGTTATAGCTTCTAAAACATAAACATAGATTGATGCTAACTAAAGCTCAAACTTTAAGCCTTAATGCTAAAATGATACATGAAGCAGACACAATGTGAAACTACAATTCCTTTATGTTTAATGTAATGTAATTAATGCAGACATAGACATTTAGATTCATGCCCTGATTTAAATGCAGTACATACGGGGCCACTGGCATCGTGCAGCGTTAACTAACATCCAAGAGGAGCCTGAAATACCAACGAATTCATGAAAATACATGAGGACTTCGCTTCTGCATCAGTGGGAACCTTTTCAGTTTTAATGCACACACTGCACATAAACACAACTGCACAGCCGCGTGCACAGACAAGGGATTTTTTTGACCAGGTGTCCGTGCAAGCCTGCAGCGAGGAAACAGCCTTTTGAATGGCTGAGTAATTCAGGGGACCTTCAACATGCAGCAGCAGCAGCAGCAGCAGCGGCAGCGGCTGACGCAGCAGAAGTACTTGAGCGTAAAGCTGGTGATAAGTGTGCTCAGGGCTCATGGAGATGTGGTGGGTTTTCAAATCTATTTAATATGAGTTCACTTAACACAGAAGTGAAGCAAAAGGCGATGGGGGGGAAGGAGCAACACTATTAGGATGGCTTGAATTTGTCAGATGGCTTTTTAGGTTTTTCTGGATTTAAGTGGATGTGAGGGAAAAGGTAAAGACACAAACTCTTCCTATCGCAATTACACATTCCTCACTTGAAACTGCAGAATTGAACCAACTGTCACCTGCGCCTGTAAAAACCCTGCCAGGATTTAGCACCAGCTCTGTGAGTTGCATGATAAAACTCTGTTATAACCTGCTTTTAATGATTCTGCCATGAAGATTTGAGGATGTGATGCTAAAATACAGACACAACTAAAACTTGCACACACATATTCAGCTCCAAAACATCAAGGGATGCTGATAATGCTGCTCAACCCTGTGGCCTCAGGTGACATCATTTAAAAGCTTTATTGATGTAGTTATAAATAAATCTGTTTAACCTACATTTGGGATGAAAGAACGTGTTTGGAGTAAATGTGCAAAACCTGCTCAGATCTACCTCCACAGTGTCACCTCAGTCTGTTCAGGTGCTGCTATGGTCCTGGCTGCTGATGACTCGTTTTGTATGACTTGTGATTTTACAGCTCAGCCTGCCAGCTGCTGTCAATCAAACACAAACACAGAATCACGCCCACTGTGGTTTCCTACAGCTACACACACACACACACACACAAATTCAAAGACACACTCATGTTAAAGATGCACACTTAGCTCGTGCTTCATCATGAGTGTCACATGACTCTCATACATGAACTATGGTGAATTCAAGCATAATGTATGATTGAGAGGGTGGGTTCAAGTGGACACACAAACACTCACACTCACACACACACACACACATGCACATGCATACACACTAGTAAGGCAGTTACATGAGAAAGGCAGTGGAACAGCTTGTATAGGAGCAGCCCTCCATGCTGTGCAGCCTGCTGATGGAGCCTTGTCTAATCTACTCCGTGTGAAGTGGCACTCACACGGGTTCAGTCACTTGTTTCAGGGCTGTGAAGAAAAAAGAAAAAAATAGATCCCTTGCCATCTTCCCTTTTATTCCTTCATTGTCATTTCTATTTCATTTGTCGGCTCTGACTCTGCTCCTGAACCCACTCCTCATCCCACAGAGTCGAGCTCGGTAAAACCGATGAGATCGGTGCTTGACTTTGCACAGAACCGGAAGGATCTATTATACCTAAATCTTTCAGTGATTATCAGGGTTTACGCTTCACATTCGAGGGAGAGATCTGCTGACGAAGCGGAAAATCCAGCCCCCGAAAATTATGGTTCATGATATATGGAATATGCCTCAAAGCTACTCACTTATATGTAAAAGTAAACTCAATTTATGAGCTTAAATCACAGAGTGAGGCTGGAACAGGGCACTAGTGCTTCAGAGTCAAACGCTATATTAAGTTTATTGCAATTTAATTCTGGTATGACAAATCAAAGGAGTTTTATGAGTGATTCTGTGTCAGAAAAAAAAACCCATTATTAGTATTTACTGAGCTTAGCAACAGAAAAAGACTTTGGTGTGACGCATCATTATCAATCAGCAGAAACCAAGAGGCCGAGTGCTACAGACTGAACGGAGCAGGTACCAGGTGCTGAGGCAGAGTCACAGGCCGCCTTTTATTTCTGGTCTGATCACGATAAATAAATCAAATGTCAAATAAAACAAAGAGAGAGAGAGAAGTCTGAGGACTGAGCCAGGTTTAATTACTGCAGCAGTGTGTGGAGTTTAGGAGGTCAGGTGTTGGCCATTGCAGGCAGGCAGGTATAACCACGTTAAAAGAGACATATTATGCATATTTTACTGCTTTTTTCTCACCATTGTGTCAGTGTTGAACACCTACAGAGTAGCTCTGCCTCATTTTCAGCTCCAGAAACTCCTTAGATTTCAATCACAGCCACTTCTTGAAACACTGTTTTATTACTCTTTACATGACATTTTTAGATTTGCATTCATCTGCCTGAGGATGTCGTGATTATTTTCAAGAAAATACATGTTTGCTCCGGCTTCACCTGCATTTGAAGCTCAGCTGATGGCGTTTTAAGACGTTGTGTTATATTCACAAAATCTGTAATGAAATGTATATTTGACTCACATCACCGTGGTAATTGGTTGCTCTCCCTGTTTAGTCAAAGTACACACCCACATCTTTGTTTTTGTTTTTTTTACGGTGGATGTGTTCCACTCTTACAGACGCGCTCGCTCCCTGTTATGGTCTCCAAATGTGAGACGGCTCAGAACCTGCCTCAGGACATGATTTCAGGGTAGAGCATGTTTTACCAATGATGGGAGAGTGCAGAGGAGAATACCCAAAAGCCCAGGCGGGACTCGCTGTTCCACAATACTCTTGTGGGATTGTCAAGGACTTTTCAACTCCAACCTGCTATTCACACTCAACAGCTTCAGAGAGCTGCAGTTTTCACACCTCTTCTCTGGAGAGACGCCTGCTCAGAACGTGAACTTTCAGCAACCTGCATGACTTTTTCACAAGGTCCTGTGTTGTAATTAAATAAACACACACGGTAAACCAAAAAAACACACATTTAAGTATTTATTAGAGGTGCTTTGGCAGCTGTTGGTCAGACAGTAGATGGCTGGAAGCCGTTGTTACCTTTTCTTTTCTTTTTTTCTGTGCAAAAAGATTTTAATAATTCCTGAATCTGACAATGGCTTAAATACCAAATGAAGCCAGACATGAGGAGTATGTAAGAGAAGCACAGCGTCTGCTCTGTGCCAGGAAATGTCAATCTGATATGAAATAGAGAGAATTCAGACTGTTGAAGGGGGGAAAAAATACAGATATCTGCTCCAAAGATTATCAAGATCACACATAAATTGAAGATGATATGAGTTCTGTCTATGATCTGAGGGGAGATTCCTGCTGGGCTCCCCACAGCTCAGTCTGGATCAGTGGAGTATAGGTCCAATCCTTCCTCCTCCAACAACAAAGAGTGGTGTATACGACTGGGTTTTGATGGATAATGTTTTGAGAAGGGGGATGAGACATATGTTTCGGGTTTTAATGATGCTGAAAGGTTATATTTTAAAGCTGTACCGGTGCGAAGGCCCTGTGCATGCCGGCCGAGCCACAGGCCACGCGGTCCCTTACTGCTCTCGGGGGCCGACTTGCAGCACTGTCATGACTGACAGGTTTGGACCCACTAAAACAGTTGTTGTCTAAAAACATCTAGTACACAGGAACCTCCACCATATCAGAGGTGCATCCATTATTCAACACTATAGGATTTTGGATCAACACCATAACAATCAATATCTACAGCCAATATTGATCACAGGCTAAAAATACAGAACAATGCATAATGGGTTGATTTTCTTCTTCTGGGGATATATTCTGACTTCTATACTCCTGTAACACACACACAAAAAGCTTCATAAGCATTACTGTGCTGGTAATTGAATGCATGAATAATAAATTCCCAAACAAATGGACGGATCAAAGCCTATTGTTCTAGTGTGTCTCTACAGGTATAACCAGACGTTCTTCCTTCCTCTCAGGAAAGACACCGTGTCTCTATCTCTGCTCCTCTGGACAGGAAGTCCCAGCAGATGCCTCGAGTGAACAGGATCAGGGAGAGCTGAGTTAACAGCACTCATGGTTAGGGTTGGGTTCGCATGGCTGCAGCAATCTCCATCACATAACGCTGATGTATGACAAGGCTGGAACAGAGGGGGATACGTGTCTTGATCTCGTCTGCAGCCTTCTCTTTCTCACATTCGAATTAAAAGCCTCGGGGAAAAAAAAGCAGAGAGCATACATGACAGTGGTGGAAGCATGCACACCTGTCCTCATGGTGTCCACTTGTCATTTTGTTCCTGTAATGTTCCCTCTTCCTTTAGTCTTTTGCAATCTATATTGTGGAAATTAACATATTTTTCCGGCCCTTATTAAAGAATTTCAAAATAATTTGATTTCTGTCAGGAATGAGGGGAAGGGATTGCAGGGGAGCTACAAGTCTCAACCCAATTAGTGACCTCGTTCGCCGAGCACATCTCATCTCTTTCTTTTTTTTCCTCCCTCCTCCGCTCTTCATCACACTTTCTATTCACTACCACCCTTTATAGCCCCCCCACCTCTCTGAGCCCCTTTCTTTTCTTCTCCGCTGGACTCTCTATTCTCTCCTGTTTCACTCTTTCTCTCTCTCTCTCCCTCTCTACACAAATGAGTCCATTTCGCCCCAGGGATGAGACCACGGTGGTTAAATCAGATTGGGGCAAGGTTATATTTGGACTGTGGCAAGACACAGAAAAAGAGAGAGAGAGAGAGAGAGAGAAGCATCAAACAGCTGGGCAATGACTGCATGGCCTATTTTACATCAGCAAATTGGCTGACAGTGGATTCCCAGGGCGCACTGAGCTGAAAATATTAGTAATATTAGTTTGATAACAATCTCAACTCATTTGAAGCCTCCTCAATAATTACCATTGACACACAGCACTAACAATACTGAGCCACGATAACGATATAGAGGAACATAAAGCGAAAGAAGCCATGTTTTTAATAATCATCAATGGAATGAGTGTTTTGGGTATCTTTGATTTCAGCTTTTATTTTGTAATTTATTCAGGAGCTGCTTTCTTCTCTGCACATCTCAAGGAGACTCTCAGCGTCACCTGGAAACCACCACATTACACAACCAGCTGCTGTGATTCACAGTTATGTAATGACGACTGAAGCTGCGTAGAGAGTCTTTAAGAAAAAAGAGTGAAGTCGGTATCCAAAAAGTGGCTGAGATCAAAAGAAGTCCAGCAGCTCTTAATGTGGACTTAAACACTCTCTAATCATCACTGAATATAAAATAATATAATATGTTTTTTTAAATATTTCTAATGAAGTCAGTATGACGTGAAACCAAAGAGAATTAGCACTACCGATCGCTTTAGCCTCTTTTAGCTCATTGTTTTGTTAATAGTTATGATTATCTCAGGCTCCGACACTGAATAACTGGACATACATTCACAGCTGTTCAGAACGTGCTGAACAAAATGTTTAAATGCAAGGACACACACGTTTAACTTTTTTCATCACACACATGTAAAATTCCACCTTTACGACCCTGGTTATTGAAATATGTCCAAAAGAAATGTGACATCATGTTTTTCAAATCCCCCCTGGTCTGATTACTGATTTTTCAGTAATCCATCTTGACATTTTCTGCTCTTGCGGGACACAAGGCCTGCTCTCGGTTTCTTAATGTGGAGGAAAGAGTAGATGGGACTTCAACATTAGTTTCAACATTTTGTTTTTAACATTTAACGTGCGAAAATTGGAAAACCACCTTTACAACGAGGTAAAACTTGTTAGGACA
>OMNW01029456.1:4160-20861 GCA_900303245.1 Selene dorsalis | reverse complement strand
CCAATCAGGGCCTTTGTATCAGTCAGCCACACTGACTGAGGAAGTGAGAGTGATGATCATGATAAGTAATATTAATATAATCAATATATGATTTTTAGCAGATACAAC
Organism: Selene dorsalis; assembly: GCA_900303245.1. Taxonomy (NCBI): domain Eukaryota; kingdom Metazoa; phylum Chordata; class Actinopteri; order Carangiformes; family Carangidae; genus Selene; species Selene dorsalis. Next base: position 20,753 of record OMNW01029456.1, on the reverse strand, counting down.
AATAACAGGTACAGGATTAAAAAAAAAAATCAATATGACTTTGAATATCTTTGATAATGTTATGTATTAATGTACAATTTTACAATAAAGGAGTCAGAAAAACTAAACACATACACTGTTAAAATGCATTTAGCATCTCTGTTTGCTGGACCAGCCACTTCCTGGACCTTGAGGTAATATTCTCCACAAAGACCTAAAAACATATTTTTTTGAATGAATGAATGAATGAATAAATGATCAATGTGACCCTCAGGTGACAGGTTTCATTGCCTTTTCCTCCTCAGTGCGCTGTAGCAGCTTGAACTCTAAACTGCACGGTGCTTCTTCTCCACCACTAGGGGGAAGCACAGAGCAGAAACACCAACCAGCCTCTTCATCCAGTCTCTTAACAGTTCTGTGGTGTTTTATGGAGTTTTCTCGAAAGGTTTTTACTTCACAAAGCAGAACTGAATGAGTGAGTGAGTGTCTCCTTCAGGTTCGGACCGTTACCGTGGTTCCTTATCTTGTTTCTATGCATCAGTGGCGTGGCAAAAAACTCAAAAAAAGAGCTGCTCTCAGGTTTACTCTTTCGCAACCTAGATGATTTGACAGATTTGAGATAAGACAGCAATCGACAGATCCATATTTTGGACACCAAGAGGCACTCAGTGATTGAAATGGTCCACCACTGATTATTTTTTTATCTGCTCACATGGCTCTAACAAGCACAAGATTTCCAACCTGTGAATCTAACAGTCGAGACTGTGAATGCCTCCTCTCAACATGGTGGAGTTTCTATTACCATGGTCCAGTGTCGAAACATTTTGACATCAGAAATAAAATGTAGACTTTGTTCTCTCTCCTAAAACTAAATGCAAACTAACAGGTACATTCAAAGTGGACAGTTTTTCTAACTGAGGTGGTTGAGACATCAGGTGCTGTGGAAACAGGACGTGTTTGGACCAACATCTGCCGATTCACCTGATTCCTCCTCAGTGTGAGCTCCTCCTCCATCCCCTTCCCGCGTTATGGACATGTATGTTTTTTTTTTACCCTTTGTATAGTTCTGCTTAGTGGATACTGGCTCAAAGACCAAGGATCATAAAAATTTATCATCTCCGATTGGTAATTAGTTTTATACGTGGTACGACAAAAATTTCGACAAAAAAGAGCTTTCCTTAAAGGAGAACCCGAACAACTTTGGTGTAACTTGGAGTCCTTCGGAAGATATTTAGATCCACTCGTGATCTACGTATATCCATATAACGGGAGTTGTTGGGGCAACGATGCAGCGTGAGCGTGAGCAAGACATTATCTGCCGCGAAACTCCTTCATTTCACCAATATTTTGTTCGTTGCCCCAACAACTCCCGTTATATGGATATACGTAGATCGCGAATATCGTCCGAAGGACTTCAAGTTACACCAAAGTTGTTCGGGTGAGTAAATGAACGTATTTTGTGTTAGAAATAAGGTCCAGGTTGCAAAAAACTGAACTTCTCCTTTCAGTGTCTGACTGTGGGTCCGAGACTGGACCATTTTACAGCTGCCTGTCCCTAGCTGACTTCAGCTGTACCTGTGCTTCATACAACAGCATCAACACAAAGTGAGTCCAGACTGTAACACGTCCACTTAACTGAGATTTACTGTGACAGTAAAAGAAGCTTTAAAGTCGTCATAAAGACCTAAAGCAGCTTCAGCTTGGAGCTCATGACAGGATTTATGACACGCAGACGGTGGATCTTAATATTAGACATCATTACAGCAGCACAAGTCTCAAAGGTACAAGAAGACCCTACAGACAGGGACCTCAACCAGACCTTTCCTGTTTACCCTCACTACCGTCATTTGGATTCACCAGGTCTGTTCCCCACTATCTGATCTACCTGTGAACACGTTTCCTAGCACAAAGGTCAAATGACAAAGCTTCCTTTCAGTCACACCCCTCCAAGTGTCTCTGTTACGGGAACTGAAGTCATCCAGAGGCCCAGGGCGGAGACCCAGGGCGGAGTCCTTCCAAGAACCTGACCCAGAGGCTCTAAGTTGGCCTGGTACTCTGAACTGAAGTGAGAGCCTTTCCATTTCCCAATAAACAACAAGTATCCCCGCAATGACCCTATGACACAAACGCACCAATGACCCTATGACACAAACGCACCAATGACCCTATGACACAAAGTACGTGAATATGTTGAGTTTGGTCCTTGAAATTTAGGAAAATGAACCTGAAAAGGTCTGGGAACCCCGAATATCGTACTTTGGTATTAAGTTCATGATCAAAACTCTAACTGCTTTTTTTACTTCTACTTTAACTTCCAATACTTAGGTACATTTAATTGTTGGAAATGTACCCAGTCTTACTCAGATCATATTCTTAAATTTGGCTGAAACTTCTACTAAAGTCATTTTGTGGTCATATACTTGTACTTTTACTTGTAAGTGCTGCTTTCAAGTGTTTTATCCAAGACTAGTTACAGTGCTGCCAAATGTAATGTACTGTAAATCAGACAAAACGTCACTGTTGGGTGGATTCAGATCATCTGCCACAGTGATTATTGTCTGTGTTTACGACTTATCAGGCTTTACTTTCTGGTAACATGAACCATGAAACCATTAAAAGTTACATCTCACTTTATAACCTCTGTGGTCTTTGACCCTGATGAGAAGGAGGATTTCGTCCTTTATATTCAGCATTTGTCCCACTCTGCATGGTACTGCAGTTTTTATCTCCACCATGTGATAAGGTGCGTCATATATTTCACTGCTGTAAATCCTTCGTCCTTGTTTGAGGACTATTGAGGACATCAATATAACAGTAAAACCTCTGGCTGCTTCTCACGTACTGTACCTTCAAAACATACAGTTGGCAGTACAATTATCGAAACAAAAAATGTCAAAGTAATACAATGAAAACGAAAAGCAGAAGAAGAGAATATTTACTCAAATATTTGTGATAATAAATAACCAAAATATGGTATGACGGCCTCTAAGGTTAAATACCTGGGACTCCCCAACTAGTTCCTAGAAGTGAAGATTACTTTCAGATGAGAGCTGAACATTCAAGAAATCCAGTTGCCTTCCATTCACCATTTAAAGACTATGATGACCTGGACAACAGGTGCCCTCATGATGGACTCAGTTATCGTTACTGTGATGATGGAGGCCTTCGTCTTCTTTAGTTTATAGGGCTTTAGTTGCAGCGCTGCCATTTTCCTACATTTCTATTAAAAATAAAAATCATTACTGTGTGGATTTGATTCACAATGAAGCAGCCATGATAAAAAATAACTGTATTATTACATTGCCATCATGATTATTATGTGTTTATGAGCCTCGAGTAAGATCAAAGTGTACCAACCTAGTAACGGAGTGGACACAAACATGGTCTCTGCACAGTGTGAACAAACCCTATTGCCTATGTGCCAACGTTACGAAGATACTTGTTAACATCATCTGATCTTATCTTGTCATATCGTTTTTTTATAAGCATCACTGTATTGTTGAACCGGTTCCAAGATGAGCGCACTGTGGCCTTGTGGTGTCGGGGAATGGATACCGAATTAAACTTCTCTAAGTTTCAATTTTTAGGAACCCAAGTTTGAACAACATGTGGTCTTGGACGGTCTTGTACGAGTTAAGTTCTTCCAGTTGACCCAGATGTTGTACAGGGACACAAGAGACTAGAGACTAGAGATCAGCCATAATGTTTCACTGTAACCGTGACGTTAGATCCACATGAACCAGGTATTTATTGTACCTGATCACTAACCTTGATCGCTTTGTAGCTGCTATTTGCAAACGCTGCAGATAATAAGACTTAAGAAGATCTTGTCATTGACTATAATGTAGAGTTCTGCACAATGGTTCAACGTGGAAACAGTACCCAAAAATACAACATTAGCAGTTCCTCAACCGAGGGTCAAACATTTAGGAACATTTAGGGATTTAGTCTGGACTTCCTGCATCTTAGACCGATAATACAACGTTCATAGTTTTTCCCATAAAATGACTGAACTAAAGTCTACGCTGACTTGGATTTTACACTGTAACAATGTGACAGGTGTCGTCCTGATGTACCTACAGAGAATTATCACCCACCAGCACCTCCTTTTTGGCTGCAGATGTTTTTAGCTGAACACAATGACGTGGCTAAAGAGACCAAAGTGACCAAACAAATCAGTTACAGCAGTTTTAAGATGCACAAACGATAACAGGACAGAGGAAGTGACACAGAGTCGTCGTCCTTAACCTTCAGTTTATGAGCAGAAGATGTTGCAATGCACTTGAAGAAGAGTGGAAACAAGGAGAGGTGCCATTAACCTCTGTGAACAAATGATTCTGTCTGACGCTTGTCCCTCTTATCTTGGTCAGTCCTATGCTTGATGTCTCAATACCTTAACGATGCCTGGGCGTGTTTACAAAGAGCTCATCCACTGATGTGACTTCACAGTGGACCCAGTGCACTCTGATGAACACAAGAGGGGCCGTTTTAACCTTTAGGAGTTGAACACCTTCCGTCAGTTGCCATCTGCTTTTGCCCAGGACAATTTGGCCATGGCTTTTTCTTCACATTTCCTGATTCTGTCGGCTTTGGTCATCTGCCTGTGCTCTGCTCAGAGTAAGATTCATATGGATTTTCTACCATGATACTCAGGACGAGGACAAATTAGGGATAAATGATATGCAAAAAAGGAAAACTGCAAAATTGCTAATTTTTGACAGAAATTGGGGATTGAAGTCACTGCTTCAGTCAGACAGAACATTTTTCAATGACATTGTAATTACCGTCTGTGCCAACAATAACAGCTCGTTACGGAGGTGTGACACTTTATCTATCAAACAGATAGATTTGAAATAAATGTGCAGCGTTAGGCCTTGATCTATATATTTTTACGATGTAAAACGTGTATTGTAGGATTTCAGTGGTTGTTTCAGTCACATGTATAGACTAACTCCTGAATCAGGTGTAGTGCAGTAATACACTGTTGCTGTTGCTGCTCTAGAAACAGTATTTAATCAGACATATATACATGAATATTTCCTAGTCTGATTCTGAATGTATTATTTCTAATTTAAAAAAAAAGAAAAAGAATTCTTTCGTTATAAAAAAAAGCACCTCACCTAAAGTTACAATAATCAATACTAATCTAGAAAAATCCTGAGTTTTATTATGGTGTCTTTCGGTTTGCTGTTAGTGCTTTACTTCTCCTTTACTGAGGAACCCCACGGTAAAACACCAGATGTTGTGTCTTCGGGGAGTAAGCTAATGTGTGATTATCTGAAATGTTATTAACTATATAATAAGATGCGACACTGTGCACACAGCTCATCTCCTCCTGACCCCTACATACCTCACCTGACCTGTAGTTCATCACAGTTATCAACCTTTGACTCCTCGCTTTTCTATATGGTGAAACTCCTCGTAAACCTTAGGTGGGAGTAGGAGAGGAGCGTCTAGGGTGTTGAGACCTTAAAAGGCTTTGCCCTGGATTACAGTGGGATGTTGGAATCCCCCTCTATGTTTTCTTTTATCTGTTGATATTTGCCAAAATTCACATATGTATTTCACTAACTAATAAGAAAAAGTGGAAGGTAAAGTTCATACGACAAATTTTAACTACAGCTTCCAAAGGGACAGTGACAAGCTCTTTAAAGCAAATTTGGTGACAGAAATTTGGTGTTTCTGTCAGATAATGTCAAAATTCATGCTTTAAATGTGCAATAATCTAACAGAGATAGAATGTTTTAGGCATCTCTACACATCTGTTGCCTAGATACGTTCAGTGTGAAAACATTGTGTATGTAAAGGCACAGTATGAATGTGTTCTCAACTTCCTCCTCAATTTAGAAAAATGTAGTTCTGTTTCATCAAAAATAATTGTACACATCCATTTATCACAAAGTTTAACAAGGTAACTTAAATCCCCTACTGTTGACTTTGTTCACAGAACATTTCTCAATACATGATGAAGAGAGATCAAAGGACAACGTAACTATCAACGCTACGACACCACAGGCAACAGAGGACACGGCAGCAACCGAAGCGACACCCGGCCCAACCGACGCTACGACACCACAGGCAACAGAGGACACGGCAGCAACCGAAGCGACACCCGGCCCAACCGCCGCTACGACACCACAGGCAACAGAGGACACGGCAGCAACCGTAGCGACACCCGGTCCAACCGCCGCAACGACACCACAGGCAACAGAGGACACGGCAGCAACCGAAGCGACACCCGGCCCAACCGCCGCTACGACACCACAGGCAACAGAGGACACGGCAGCAACCGCAGCGACACCCGGTCCAACCGACGCTACGACACCACAGGCAACAGAGGACACGGCAGCAACCACAGCGACACCACAGGCAACAGAGGACACGGCAGCAACCGCAGCGACACCCGGCCCAACCACCGCTACGACACCACAGGCAACAGAGGACACGGCAGCAACCGAAGCGACACCACAGGCAACAGAGGACACGGCAGCAACCACAGCGACACCACAGGCAACAGAGGACACGGCAGCAACCGCAGCGACACCCGGCCCAACCGACGCTACGACACCACAGGCAACAGAGGACACGGCAACAACTGGAACTACACCCGGTCCAACCACCGCTACGACACCACAGCCTGCTGAAACCACACCATTCACAACAGTAAAGCCACTCCAGTGTCAAAATGGTGGAATCTTCAATGGTGAAATCTGTGTATGTCCCAATGGATTCAGTGGAGATATCTGCGAGGTTGTTGAAAGTTTTAAGCCAGGTAATGTTAGTTCATGTGCAAGTGTTGTCAGTTTTCGTTTTCACTAAATGTCACAGAGCACAACTTTTGCATTTAGTTCTTATACTTTTAATTTGTCGTTCATGTTTTAAAATATATTTCACTCTCATTGTAGACACACTTGAGAGGACTGTGGAGGTCAACATGGTGATCAATGAGCTATTCGATAAAGAATATGAAAACAAAGACTCACTTAAATACAAAGAGTTTGTTGCAAACTTCACCAATAAGGTAAATTAGATGAGACGTGCTGGATTACAGCAAAATACCAAGCCTACAATTCTATCATACAGTAATACCTATGCCATGATTTGAACTTCACTGTAAAAAGTTCACTGTGTGTTTTGTTTTCACTCTTTCAGATGAAGCCATTTTACATGAACAGGATACAAAACTTTAAAGAAGTATTAGTAACTGACGTCAGGTAATGTACTTACCATTAACACTGTATGTATGCTAAACACAGAAATGACCATCCTTGGAGGCAAATTATTTATTTATTTCTGCTCTCTTTTTTTTCTTAGCGCTGGAGCTTCTTCGGTCAGGTTGTCAGGAAACCACATGGAACAGGTAACGAAATTCAAACGCCTTCACTGCAAGATGTTAAACCAGAGATCAGGCGTCAATGCTAGATGTTAACAGTAACTGTTAATTGTCCATCTTTATTTCAGATGAGATCATCATATGAAGTCATGGCTAGAGCCTCAGCAAGAGCAGAAGGGTAATTGGAGCACAGACACCTTTAAAGATCTAACACCAGTCCAAATCCAGTCAATGTGACGTATGTTATGCACTATGACACTTTGCATGTTGGCAGCCTCAATAAGCCTTATTTTCACAGATAAGCAGGAGCCTGGCTCCGACGGTTAAGTAATTAATTGACCTTGAAATTGACTTTGGTCATCTGTGCGGTATGTTGGTGTCAAATGATTTGTCGGACATAGTTTTGAGTAGATGGTTGGAGCGGATGACGCAGTCTCTGAGATCAGCAGAAGATCTCAGACACACATGGCTCAGGGATTATTGTTGTGTTCTTGAAGCAGTGTGGAACTGTGCAGCGGTTTAATCCTGATGCATTGTGGGTGAAGGCAGCGTACGTTATTTCTGATTTTACTACTGGTAAACATGAAACAAATATCACTACCTTAGACCTTCATGGGAGTTTGGCATTGGACCTGCGTGGTAGAACGGAGGAGAAACCCTGCCGTGCTTGATTATCAGTTTAATTCCTGAGAGATGTGACATTAGCTGGCAACGCCCCATGAACCTAGAGAGAAGATTCTTGACTTCTTTTTGTTTTTGGAGTGTTCTGTATTTTCACAGGTAATACTGAGAAGGAACATGGATCGAAGACTGAATCGGGAAATTATCACCCATCAACAACCTATTAACACAGGATGGACATGTCAGTCTCACACAAAAATTAATATATTGAAATTCTCTCTGTCTCAGCGTCGGTGTTGCATATGATGTGGTCTTGGAGGTTCCAAACAACAAAGACTCAAATACGACATATGAAAAGGACTTTGAAAAAGTGAGGAACGCTGTTATAAATCTGGTTGATTGCAAAGGTAAGACTAAAAATTGATACGTACATAACTTTACACAGAATGCTCTGAATTAAGTTAAGTTTCAAGTTTAAATAACAAAAGCTTGATCAGAACATTTATAAATAAAAAACAGTTTCTATTACACCTCTTGTTTTTTTTACCTGTGATCAAAAACTGCTTGTGTTTATTATCTTCAGAACCAGATTGCCCTGTTGAGGTCATTGGTGAACCCCAGGTGGAAAGAACTGAACTGGATAAGGATGGTAAGTTTGACACTCACTCTGTGGTAAAGGTTCGTGATATTTTAGCACCTCAGTGTGATGTCCTCGGCCGTGACCAGCAAGTCATTAAATTCTTCGGTTTCGGTAATTTTTGATCAGAAGGTTAGGTACGTGAGGTATGCATCACAGCCTACGCATATCAATACCTCAGATAATAGATGTGATCGGGTTTGAATTGAACATCCAATTTGTTTCTCTCTCCAGCTGTGTGTAACAGATCAAAAGATCCAGATCTTGCTGACCTCTACGAAGCTGTACTTGTTGGCGGCGTCTACGCCTGTCCGACCGCATGTGACAGTTTGCATTCACGTCATAAAATATGCTACAATCACGGACTCTGCAAAGTGTTCACACAGATTGGACCCCTTTGCAAGTAAGCTCACTGTGTTGTCACTTTGATGCTTTGAAAAACTGATGAACTGATTTTTGCCTGGTTTGAAGCTATAGACAGTCTTTTCCCTTTTCTACGTATTTTGGGCTAGTCGCGTATAATCCTCAAGGAGACAAATCGTGAAATTACAATTAGTGCAGCTGTTCACTGTTGTTTCCTCCTGTCTTCTATTCCAGATGTCGAACTTTAGATTTCACCTGGTACCTGGGCGATGACTGCAGTCTCCCGATACACAAGACTCCTTTTTACGCAGGGTTAAGCGTGACCCTTGTCTGTCTGTTGGTGACTATAGGAGCCCTGACCACATACACACTGCTGAACAAACGCAAGCAAACACAGTAAGCTCTACATTTACATTATTTACTGCTGGTATAAAACATGATGTCATTAAATGTGGGGTTAGTGAGGTTCTTTAGATTTCAGGTTGTATTCAAGTAGTAATTTGAGGACAGGTTAGAAGTTTGAGCCCCCTTCTTCACTTTGAACAGTCCAATGGGCTCCAATGTTGCACCGATTCACCTCAGTCATTTCCCCCATCACTCATGAACGAGAACCCAAGATACTTTAACACTTTCACTTGGAGAAGAAACTCGATCTCAACCCAAAGAGAGCAATTCAACATTTTCTGGTAGTGAACCATGGCCTGATACTTGAATGTGCCGACCCTCATCCCTACCTGCCTCGGGGGCAGATTGAAGTACTTGAACACACTGAAGTACTGTCCATGAAAATCACAAAAAGGATCACTGACAACGGACAACCCTGGACCATAATGTGTTTAACTTTCTGCTATAAAAAATATGGATGCAACTCTCACTATGGTCATACAGGGATCAGGAACTCATGGCAATGACTCTTGAATCCCATATTGCTGCACTACCACCAGCAAATCCTCCGAAAGACTTTGGTCGTAGGCCTTCTCCAATCCTACACATGTACACTGGACGGACGGCTTCCCATCACTCCTAAAGTAGCCTTGCCACAGTCAAGAGATTGTCCACTGTTCCTCTTAGACAAGTTAATTACTTCAAGCATACCCTTTCTTGAAAATGGGAATCAACAACCCCAGCCAACAGCAGCCAAACATCATCAGTGAATCATCAGGAATATTTTTTTTTTCTGTTTTGCTAAAGAAATGTCCTCTTTGTGTGCAGGAAAAAGGACCAGAAAAAGAAGCTGGTGAACGAGTGGATTGATGACGACTTTGAATGGCCCAGACCCAACAGCTCAACTAACACACATAATTCTGGTACGTCTATAATGTACTTAATGCAGTAATAATTACTAACAATGTAATAATGTGGTATCAACTACAGATACAGCCACTTATGCTTCTAATAAAGTAGTAAAAACTATTAATAACTCTCATACTGTCCTCACTTTACAAACCGAAGCTGAAATCTCTAAAGATTACTAATTGTTGTTCTGTTTTTAGGATATTACCAAAACCCTTCATTCACAAATGATTCATCAGCCAGACCCGCGCCTGCCTACAGCCCATCACCGAACATTTACCCTCCTTCACCAATAGGAAATGGCAACAGCAACCCATTTAATGGTGGTCTGCCTGCGTACCAGAGAGACTCCCCCACCAACCTGCCGGTCAGTGCAAAAACACAGGACACCAGTGTTCAGCGGTGTTCGACCTTACTGAAGCTTTGCTCATGTCAATTATTCCTTCTTTGTTTCTCTGTCCACAGATGATGATAAGGAGGCCACAGATCAGGACGTCCTGGGACGCCTGAAAACTGACCTGACGACTACGGACTGCACTACTGTTATTAGCTACATTGTATCTTTGTATTACTGTTTGATTTATTTATTAATTTAAAAAAAAAAAAACTGCCAACAGCCAAAGTGCTGCTATACTGTGTATTCATGGTTGTATTGAACAACGCTGTTGTAAACCAGACCTTTTATAAAGCTTCACTGTGTTGACACTGTGTCAGAGCGCTGTCACATCTGTGCTGATGTACGAGGATGTATTCAGTGGTGGTGTTGTAATCTGACAGAGATATGTTACCTTTAACAGACTCTGTGTGCACCTGTTCAGTTCTCAGACTCTTTGTTTGTCCAACTGCTCCCTATGAAGTAAATGATTTGGACATTGGGCAGCTGATGATGACATCACATCACAAACCGTTCACGCTACATAAGTATGTAAGTGACTGAAACAGAGCAGACAAGTGTTGACACTGAGACGATGTGAGTATCTAACCACCTAATAAACCACACACTGGCTGTATTTACTGGGCAAACAAGCTCCTATAAACCTGGAGTTACTTTCGATTTGTTCAGTACTGATGTTTATCTCTGTCGGCCAATGAGGATAAAAATCTGAGGCAGAAAGAGACAGGAGTGCAGAACAGCCTTGACATAAAAACACAGAAAGCACAACGAGAATATATGTGATTTTGCACGATGACAGTCGCTGGTGCCTTTGTGATTTCTTCATCTAAATAAAAAGCTTTGGTTGTTATAAAGAGAAATTTTATGTCTCACAATGAGCCATTCAAGCTAAATTCATGTATTCATATATAATATTTAATAATTTACTGAACAGCTACCTGCATAATAAACTAAGCAGCGCACAGCAAGAAACACTACACTGAATGTAGTGACTGTAGGAAGAACCTAACTGCTATAAGAACGACTGAAACAGAGACTTTAAAGAGGATAAACACTTTTTTTTAACCTTTGCATAGGAACACGTACTTTAAAATGTGTAGTAAGGTTAAACATTTCATTTTTATAAAATTTAAAAAAATAAAAAAAAGTCACAAATTTCACTAACGTGTGCTGTGTGTTCTTATGTGGGATGTGGGATAGAGGCGTGTCGCTCTGTAAAGATCACTACCGCCAGTCTCTTTAGATCCAGAAAATTAGGAACCCTGTGACCACGAGAGTTTGATAATTTCTTTTGAGAATCTATAGATATCAAAAAGACAAGAGAGATGGAGGAAACTCAGCACAAAACACAAAAGAAAATGTATCTCTCACAGAACTAACTGTCTTTATCCTTTCATACGTGGATTCACTGTCACCGTCTGACTTCTTAAACTCAACTGTCCGACCCATGGCCTCGTTCTTTCGGCTCTTCATTCGGTCATTTTCACTAATCGTAGTCAAGTTTTAGGAAACAAAGCTGTTTGAAAGTCTGGAACCGAGACGACACATTTCCATTTACTCATTCAACTGAGGATTTTATCCAAAGCAGCTCAATACAATAGATGACAGCAGAATTAAGTTCTACATTGATTTCATTGGTAAAATTGGGGTTAAGTAGTTCAGTGTTGGACACGTTCAGGTGTTACAGGTGTCTGGAGAGGTAAGTACTCTCCAAAGTGTCAGTCCTACAGGAAACCCAGACGTAGTTGTTGGTTCAAAAACCTTTACTTCAGTGTAAAGATTCAAAATCTGAATCTATTCTATGACAATCCTAATTTTTCTGATGAAATTGTTTACCCTGAGATGCAGTGCAGATAATATGATATGATAGAAGAATCATACTGAAAGCGTCCGTTCCAAACTATTCTGTGAAATCCAGCTTCTCCATAGAGTGAGTAAGTACCTGTGTCTATCGTTGTACCTGATAACGTTCTGCATCAAATGCAACAACAAATCATCTGGTTTAAGTCAGTCACTTTTGTTGTATTTACCTGATTGGTCCACATGGTGGAGCTGTGAGAAGAGAAATGATGGAGCAACATCCCTCCGGCCAGAGGTAAGGCCTGTTGGTGAAGCATCAACAATAAAAGGGCGGGTTCATTTTTTCTGAATGACATTTTTCATTTCTTTATCACATTTTACAATCTATGGGCCAATAAATGTTGAACATCAGGGACAGAACATCTGACTACCAAATACAGATGAACCTATTACAATACAATGATAAACAATCAAGTATTTCTTCAATAAAATTTGTCCTAATTGTATTAATCATATCACAATCTGTTCGTCGTGTCATTTGTGCATATGAACTCACATCCGTGGTCGAGCAGACGACTCAATATTTCTTTGAGACGCCGCCTTAGTGGAGGCTGAACCAGCGCATCCCGCTGATAATCGACGGATGCAAGGGAAGCGATGACGTCATCTTCAGACAGGACTGTGTAGAAAGAGACACAGAGATTTCAGGAAGGTCGCGGTCCTTGTGACATCGGCTGAAATGACGGGCAGTTAATTCAGTCATTGTTTGTGTATGTGAACTTAATTAAACCAACAAAAACTCACACACACACAATGTAACGAACGACATTATGGTGATAATATCAGTACCTTGTCGGCGCCATCTCCAGTCCAAGTGTAACTGTATGAAAAGTGATGTATCTGACCACAGTGACCGAAAGACTATCACTTACACTGTTATCTAAATGATAGCAAGGTCAAAAGCATGGCTAATTGTACGGGAAACAGGTCACGTCTTCGTCACTTACCTCACTCACCCCCAAATACAGCCTTACCTGGCTCAGGACATGGTCCATCTGATGGTCACCTGGACGACTGGGGTCTTGTAAATTTCTTTTAATTTTCCGGAGGACTAGAAAGACACTGATTGTGTGTGTGTGTGTGTGTCAGTTTGCCTAACATCAGGTTATTATTCTATTGTTCAACGTTTCTCTCATTAATTATCCTTTAATTGATGATCTTTCCAATCTTAGGGATATTACGGTTTATACGAAACGAATGCTCTTTGCCGATATGTCCTCCCCAAACTACCTATTGCGTGCTGGTAGTGGGAACCTGACATGAAATGTTTAATAGCAGAGATAAACATGAGGACGACAGAGGCATGCCTAATTCTTATGGTTTATTCTGGGCGTTGGTGTCATAAAAATAACTTATCAGTTTCATAAAGCCATTGTTGAGGGAGCTGAAGGCTCATAAAAACAAGCGTTTCGTTAATAAACACATTTTTAACTGCTGAACAGCTGCACAGTGATAAGGGTGCAACTTCCAGAGGCCTATTGTAGGTACAATGATGTGGACTTGCCCTGCGTTTTGGGGGCTTTTGTTACAACCATTAGGACAACTGGTCTGATATGCACTATCTCAAGGACTTCATTATCTGAGAGGGTAGAGGGGACACGTATAGATGTAATTATTGCCCAATAAACTGATAATTAATATATTTCCATTGTTTAAAAACAAAGAAAAAGAAAAGAAAGGTGTTCCTTGAGGTTCCTTGAGTTCACAAAGACGTAGTGTTCATGTGGGGTTTGTCATGTCGGTGCTACACGGCTGTCCTACCAATTGTTATCAGCGTTTATGACAGGACAGTGGAAAACGTAAGCTAACTCACACAGGAGACTTACCAGGCTTTAGTTTCTGATAAGACGAAAGTGAACCAACCGTCATTAACAGTGGGAGAGGTTTTTACAGAAAGTTACTTCTTTGCGATAGTCCTCACCCTGTGCTGTTACACTTTATTTTACAACCTCTCTGGCCTTTGACTGTCCAGCCCTCCGGCAAGCGCGTCGCATATGTTTGACAACGACAGGACAAATACTAACAGCAGAACGTCTACCGATGTTCCTTGAGGCTGTTAGTCTGTCCATCTGACAGTCCAACCTCACTTACTGAGGAAACGCTGTCATAAATGTCAGAAACGAGGAAACACGACACAGTTACTTTATGACAAAATCATAAAGTAATACAACAAAATCAAAACAAAGACAATCAAATTAAAATAACAGTGGAAATAAAAGGATTAATAAACTTTCCAGAGAAAAAAGGTAGGGCTGCAGTCTGTGCACGCACGCACACACACAAACACACACACACACACTACAGTCAATGGTGCTGAAGGCATCACAACAATAAACAGCTGAATAGTGTTCTTCAAAGCAGCCTTTGCTCACAGTGATGACAGTCTTTCACACCTAACCCTACGCTGGAAAGGTTTCCAAACGTCTAGAAGGAGTTCATATGTGTTGCGCACTCATTGGCTTCTTTTCTTTTACTAGAATCCTAGAACTCTAGAAACCTAAGCCATAAAACCCTGAAACCCTAGAACCAAGAAACCCTAAAGCCCTAGAACCATGAAGCTCTAAAACCCTAGAACTCTAGAACCCCAAAACCCTTAAACCCTAGAACCCTAAAACCCTTAAACCCTTAAACCCTAAAACCCTAGAACCCTAGAACAATAAAAACCCTAAAGCCCCAAGGCCCTTAAATCACAGAACGCTATAACCCTAGCCCTGTACATCTGGTGTTGGCCATGCAAGTCTCAAGTCATTGGACTCAGGTCCTCACCTCTGAATCCTTCTAGCTCAGTTGTCACTAACATGGGTGTGACCTCAGTATGAACCTTCTTCCATATAATAATAAGTGTATGTATCGGAGGAAGTGATAACCCCTGCTTCTGTTGATGTGAGCAGTAAAACGGCAAGAGCGAACATCAGGTCCGGCCAAAAACGAAACCACAGCCTCTCAGAAGTCGAAGGAAACTGACCAGGAGGTCGTGGACAACCACTGAAAGATCGACGTTCATCAGTGTTAACACATCACTACGAACCGTATTTGAGTAAAAACATGGGTCTTTTGTTGATGGTAACTATTGGACTGGTTCACTGAACCAGGAACAGTCCTGGATGTGATCAAAGTGTATTCATTTTATGACTCAGTAGTAGCTATCATACCGTCTTATCTGAGCTAATGATCAATATGGCCAGTATGTTGAACCGATTCCAAGATGAGTGTACAGTGTTTCACTTCCCAAGAACCCAAGTTTTGTAGCTGCTGTCTTATAGACTTGCCCTGTAGTCGTTTCTCTGGAATACAGTTTATTGCCATGATAACCTTAATACAGTGCATTCTAGTATTGTTTGAGGGTGTGGAGAACGGGGTTGTGAAAGGGAATCAGACACATGAACTCAGTGACTGCGTCAATCACAGACCATTAACTTTGAATGTTTTGTTGACCGTAACCATGATATTTGATTCCCATGACTCAGAAATGTATCTAATGGATAAGCTTAACTGTTTCGTAGCTGCTATTCACAGGAGCTGCAGGAAATAACTAAAACTTGAAAACATGTTGTCACTGAATGTGATGTTGAAGTTCGCCATTGACCTTTCACCTGGAAATAGGGCCAAAAAATACAATATTACCAGCTCCTGGACTGACGATCAAAGGTGCAAACTTTTGGGGATCACTCTGGACTGTCTGCGTCTTAGACCGATGATGATTTTACTTATATCCACACTTGGATTTTAGACTGTAACATCTGAAAGGGGTTGTCCCTGATGTCGTCCTTTTTGGCTGCCACCCTAACCCAGTTTTCAAGGGAAATATGGATTGGTGTTCCTGTTCAGCTCTACAGATACAACTGAAGCTTTAAGTGGCAAAAGAGACCAAAGTGGCTAAATAAATACTCTCGAATAGTGAGTCAAGTGACACAGGGTTGTTGTCCTTGGCCTGTGTATCAGTGGAGGATGTTGTCACCATCCATCCCGCGCAGTGACTGAATGATTTACAGTGCACTTATGACACTTTAACAACGCCTGGGTGTGTTTACAAAGAGCTAAACCACTGACAGGACTTCATAGTGGACATAGAGCACTCTGACGAACACACGAGTGGCCATTAGATATATATAT
>OMNW01029451.1:0-12087 GCA_900303245.1 Selene dorsalis | reverse complement strand
AAATTGAGGCAAATACACACATGCACATGCACACACACACACACACACACACTTGCAAGTGATTGTGGTAACACGCAAAACAAGTGTTCAAAGGCAAAGTCCAGGTGCAAAGCTGAAATGGCATGAGAGACGATAAAAAGGAGCAATCATATTAACAGTGGGATGACAGAGGGACAAAGATATGCAGCCTTTCAGAAAAATGGGGGGCAGATTTTTCCCATAACTGATGCGTGCGTGTACGTGTGTGTTTATGAAACAGTTTGCAGGGAACTTCTCTGCACGAGCGCTGTACATATGCATTGATAGATAATGGATGCAGACCTGGGTGCATATCTGCAAATGTGTGCTCAAACTTCTGAGTGTAAATGTCCACAGTATATCTGGCTGTGTGTGTGTGTGCGTGCATGCGTGTGTGTGTAGGATAAAACAGTGCTGTCGTGTTGGTGAGACGGTGAGAATTCAAGCAGATTACAGAGGAGAAATCCGATCATTACGCCACACAGACCCTGTGTTTTACTCGCAGAAAAACAGGTGGGTACATGAGCGAACAGGATGAAAAAGTTCCACGCTTTGTCTCTTACAAAAAAAAAAAACTGGACGGTCAGTGAGTGCAGGAATGGGAAGGGCCTGCTGAAATGAAATGCTACTATAGGGTACAGTCTGTGGGAGCTTAAATGATGTTGTAGAAACTCAAGGGGGAGTGGGCAGACGGCAAGCAACACAGAGAGAAATTCCTTTAGCACAAAAGAACATGGAAGGGCAAAGGCCTTGGCTGCCCTGACACCTTGTGGACAACAGAGGATTGGAAACACTCCAAACAAACACAGGCTGCTGGTAAATCCATGTTTGGTCTCTTACAAGGACGTTTAATTTGGTTTAAACAGTGATAAAGTAGAGGAATAAAAAAAAAAAAGACACACAAATAAATAAAAAAATCACTGATTTACTCAGTTTAGACATAAGAAAACCTAAGACCTTTTTTTGTGTGTAGTTTTGACTTTAAGTAAACAAATAAACAGGCCAAACTTACTTTTTCATGCTCTTTTCCAACATTTTTCTGAGGCTTCACTGCGTTGTCATCGCTGTCGTCATCGTCATCATCGCTGCAAAAGAAGCAGGAAGAAAATAGGTGAATAAAATGATTCGTTACACTGTTTTGTGCATCTGTGTGAAAGTAAAGGCAGATAAATAAGAGAAGTTCGAAATAATACGACAAACTTACTCATCATCATCTTCGTCGCTGTCGTCTTCATCATCCTCGTCAGACTCCATCCTTAGTTTTTTCTACAATAAAATCAGTCATCAGCTTGTTAAAAAAAACCTTTTAAGAAATAACAAGTAACCACCAGCCTCAGAAACTTTGAGACACAACAGCTCTGTTACTAAATGAATTCAAAGAACAAACTGAGGAAACTACCAGAGCAGGCTTCTTCCCTGTCATCAGGCTCGCAGGTCGCTTCACTGGCGACGTGTTGTTCTCCTCCTCTTCATCATCTGATTCCTTCACACCTGCAGTACAAAGCAAATACTAGTGACTGGTTCAGGTATTACAGATGATAAATAAGACTTCACTTATTCTGGTTGGTTGTGGTTAAATAGTTGATTTTAATGATGATACTTACTGACAAAGTGCTGCCCACTGATGTGAACTGGTCCAGAGCCCGACTGGAGACGGAAGGTAACTGGAGGAGTGATCTCAAAGCCACCTAAACTCATCTGGACAACATATGTATATGACAGTTATAAAAATAAGTATAAGTACTGTACTATACAAAATATGATCTGCATGATTATCAGTGATAAATGGTGTGTGTGTGTGTGTTGACTCACAGACGGCAGGACGGACGGCTTCAGGGCAACCAGTGGCACTTTGGTTGTTTTTCCATCGTAAGTGAGGCCCTCGATTTCCACCGTGTGGAACTTATCCTCAGCCTCAGCTCCCAGACAAACCTACAACAGCACCACCACCTCCATGTCAGTCTTTGAACCAAACAAGTACATAATATGCAAAAACAAAATATAAAACATGTTCAGTCATACAACAATCAGACTGGAGGAAAATCCAAGGATGCTCAAACACAAACAAAACATTTATGTGCACAAATTAACAAGTTGCAAATTATATTTTGCTGATTTTTGAACTGAGAAGTCACAAGCAAGCCTCTTTCATTCACACCAAAGTAAACAACTTCCACACCATCCAACCTTATATCATGTCTGATATAAGTTCAGACATGGTACTATTTATTTCAGTAAAATTTAATGAAGGATGTGCAATGAAAAAAAGGTTAATTTTATTATCTGTTTGTTGCAGGGCTTGTCTATCACTTGACATCACAAGACATTGTAATCTGCACGAAGAAGCTCACCCTGTATATGAAACTGACTGTTTGTATGCAATGAGATTATATTTACATCTTCAGAAAATAGCACTCAAACACTGGTCATATCTCTCCCATCACATAGAGGTAATTCATTTTACATTATCCTCTGTTTTCTAACACAAATGTCTTCACCTTTCCTGTCAGCAAAACAATAAACAAGCTGACAACAATAGGGGGCACCACGCAAACACACAGGGCTAATTAATGTAATACGTGCACTTCTCAAACCTTTATATTATTGACATTTTAACCCACTACGTGCAGAGGAAACTGTCGGCCTTACTGCTTTGAGTGACAGCTGTTGCTCCGTATCATCGTCGTCTACGTCAACTTTGAACTCCCGTTTGTCCGATTTGAGGGTGCAACCTTAGGGGTAAAAAAAACAACAACATACACGCAACGTTTAATTCGTCATGAGTCTGCACTTATCTTAAACAACACACATTAAAACGTTAACGGCGCTGGAGATGCGGGGGTTTACTCTTTGCTATGTGTATGCATGCACCCCCATGCGCTGCTGAGCTAGCTAACAATAGAGCCGAATTGGCGCCGAGAGAGAGAGGGACAGGCAGGTTCGCCGTCTACTCCGCTAACTTCCTCTCGTCTAAAATGTTACATGGCTATCTTTTTGGCGTGGTAACGAGGCAGTAAAGCTGATTGTGCAACCGAATAATTTCAGGGTTTTGTCGGAGTAAGCGAGCTCACCAAACAAGTACATTTGTGGTCGGCTCAAATCTGAAAGATCGTCCTCCATCTTTGAAGTGGG
Source organism: Selene dorsalis (assembly GCA_900303245.1). Taxonomy (NCBI): domain Eukaryota; kingdom Metazoa; phylum Chordata; class Actinopteri; order Carangiformes; family Carangidae; genus Selene; species Selene dorsalis. Next base: position 8,937 of record OMNW01029451.1, on the reverse strand, counting down.
CGGCGACACTTCCGTGAACTGGTCTGAAGGACACGTCAACGGGCCAATGAGGACGGAAGACGTCACCGACCGTCGACAAGATTTCAGCAAATAGGATTGCAGAGTGGGCGGGAGGAACGAAACGGAATATTCTGCTGGATGAACACTAGATAGCGCTGTCGCTTTATAGATTGAGGTAGAAACAGTAGACTAGACTGTGGACTGTGGGCTGAACAAAAATATATAACGTCGTAAATAAAATATTTAAAAAAGGCATTTGATGTATTTTTTTCAACGGGACAAAGACAAACTCCAGGGTCATACTCCAATGCCACTAACAGTGCAATTTAAAATGAACATAAATAGTAACTGCATACTATATATAGATGCTATGTGTTTGTTTGTTTGTCTATTTTTTATTGGTTTTAGGGACTATACATGATCAGGTCATTAATCTCTCCTTGGACAGATGATGAAAAGGCATCTTGAACCAAAATTAAAAAAAAAAATCCAAGTCATAAAAATCATATACACACAATAATAAATATATACACAGTAGTATAATACTTCTCCACCCATGAGAGATACAACATAATGATAATAATAATAACACATTAACAACAATCCCTACATAAAAAGAAAGTTTTAGACTGATGAGGACAGACAACAAGATGGCAGCAGAGATGACAAATAATATTTTTACTGCTTCAGTATCTGTTGCATGGTGTCTCATTTGAATTGCATGGATGAGTATTAAAAAATACCATCACAATGAATCTTTTATACACAGGTATATTGCGGCACATAAGTGGATGTAAGTTCATAGAGATGACAGCTTGATCACTTTAGTGACCCGCTGAACGTTTTTTTATATGGGCCTATTTGTTTGTTTCTTCTTACTTCATGCACTGTAAACTGGTTCCCCAAATAAGCCTTACACAGCTTTTATATTAACACTGGGATGTTCTCCCTTATGTCCATCACTTAACATGCTGTTTGGACTAAATAAAAGAGGCCTTTGGCCAGTGATATTAAAAGTCCAGCCCTGGGGGCAGTTGCGGACTTTGAGGAGTCTTCTGTGGTTGTTAAAAATATTGATAATAAAATGAAGAGCCATTGCAGGCTCTAATATTACAGGAGAAATTAATCTAGGAAACTTAGTAGTGTTTGTTTTCAGAACAACGCTGGGGACAATTTTATGTGTGCAAACATGTTCTTCTTTTTAGTTTGGTAATTTATGAGTGAATGTACACTTTTAAATTATAGTAAAATATAAATCAGATTAATTGTATAAGTTGCTGAGAGACCAAGGATGTTAAGACGACCTTATTTATTTATTTTGACAGTTTTATCTCATTCCCAGCTGGAAGAGAGATGTCCTGCTCAAAGGCACTGCAGCAGGTCGGGTTACAACAATAGCAAGAACTTGCATCGAGTCTATTTTGTAGCTGGACACTCTGCTTTCCCCGACGTGTTGGTGCTGTTGTTGTTGTTGTTGTGACCTTTCCAGAAGTTCAACACTGACATCATTTGTCTTGAGCAGAAAAAGCCACCTCTCACCTCAAATCCTCCAACTTGACATTAATGAATTTGTGTTGCAGGAGAAAAAGATCTCAGGCACCTTCAACAAAATGTATTAAATCTAATTGTGAAACAGCAGCCGAGTTGCTAAATGTGTTTCCGAGTGCCTCGTGGAGTGTCAGTATATCTGGCCCATAATGAGCAGGTGTTGAGTCACTGAGCCACAGTACCAGTATTATCCAAATGGAATGAGACGTCTTCATGCACGACTGAAAGCCTGAGAAAGGTTTAACGTGTCACACACTGCCAGGACATGTCCACAGATCTTTCCTTATGGCCGATATGACGCTGATGCACATGAATTTACTCAATACATTTGCTTTTCATTTTACAACTGAAGGTGTTGGGTTGGGTGTTGTATTTTTCCAAAGTGAGAACATGTTTTATTTTGCATAACTGGAAAATTTGTCTCTAATTACATCTGATTTTTTTGTCATTATGGCCCAATTTTTGCAGAAAGGTCACTGTCAGCATCATTGTGCTTTCTCCTCAGCAATTCTTAATGGGATGACGTTCATATCAGTGTGTGCATGTTGTCTCTATACGCTTGTGTGTAAGAATGCACATGCTTGCTTTTTGTCCTCATGTGCTCTCACATGCCAACATAAAACTGTTTGTACATGCATGTGTGAGCAAGTATGCGCCTACATGAGCGTGTGCACGTGTGTGTGACCGAAGGAAAGATGAGAGTTAGGGAGTCATGAGAGCGTGTCACGTCAGCAGGTCGGGTTAATTCTTTAGACTCCGCGGCTGCTGAAAGATCCTCGCTCTTTACTTGACTCAGCTGGAAGTGACTTGATGCTCCAGGATTTTTCCGCAACAACAAGCCGACAAGTTTTACATTTCTGCAAATTTATTCCACCCTTTATGAATATTCTGTTAGATATTCTCCACGTTATCACTTTATCTGACATGTTTATAGATTTTATAATACAGACATTGCTACAATCTGATCACTTTTGACTTGTTTAATTTTGATTTATAACAATAAAATCTGAATTTGTCGTAAGTCTGTGGCCAGTGACCATTATTTGAAACAGACCGCCTCCCCTCAGGAGGTTTACATCATATGAATTAAAAGAAGCCAAATGACATCATGAAGAACAATATTTTGAAATTTGTTTCCTGGTCCATTACACATTTGAAGACCAATAACAAAGTGGGATTATTGCATCTATCAGCAGAGCTTTGTGGTTCATTACTAATGTTTATGGGTTTAAAAGCAACATGAGGTCAAGTGTTTTCATTTCACTGACTGAATGCGAAGCTGATGTGAGTTTGAACTAGTTTCGACGTTACTGTGTCTCATTGTGTGTCACGCAAAAACCTTGTTTGTGATTTTCATATAAGGAGATTTAGACATCTCCGGTTTCACCCACCAGCATGAACCTGTTCATGAATACTTCACACTTGGCCAAATATCAGTGCAGGAAAGGTCACAGGTCATTAATCATCATGACAGTCAGGTCAGTAATATTCACTGTCCGTCCACAGCAGATCTCCTCCGCAACACACACTCATATATTCTCCCAAGTAACTCAAATTATCAGGGCACCGGAGCTTTGTTTTAAAGTCAGGAATCGTAAAAACGTTTCGTCAACAAAGCCTCTCATGTCAGCACATTAGCAGCGATCTAATAGAGTTTGGCAGCGTGAGGTGGCGGGTCTTTTCCTCCAAAAATGTGGTGGTTACAGCAGCTGTCATAGCCTCAGAGTGGTTGTTAGGACTGATATTATTCCATCTGCCATCAAAAAAATAAAAAATGCTATACAATTATGAATGCACCACAGACATGAGTTAAACAAACACACACACACACGCACACAGAATCAACCAGACTCGTCAGTAAACTACAGCTGATCTTTATTCAAACAGCAAACGTGGCTCCAGATTAAATAGATGAATCCAATGAATCCTGAATAAACTCATTATAAGGATCAGGTTAAGTGACTGAAATCACTTTGGTGCCAAATGTTTATCCTGCCTCTTATTTACAGCACAAAGAGCGCACTGCGCTGATTCATCACTGAATCATCATTCATACACTCAAAGGCCGATCACGTTGATCATCACTTTATTGTTATCTGACAGCTGAAAATCAGCCACATGTTTCTCAGTGTGTGTTTAGGAATCAAACCTCCAGTGCTTCATAATGACTGAAATCTTTAGTGTGTTTCTCAAGAATGGAAACGACTGATGGGACCTGGCGGAGCGTGACACACAACACTATACAGTACATGTGCTGAATAGATTTTTTGTTGTCTTTTTGGTGCCTGTGTTCAAAACAAAGTGTTTGATAGGAAGTCTGATATACCCTGAGACTCTTGCTCTTGTTCATCTTGTGTGGTGACATTTTATTGGATAAGGATGGGGCTCTGTGGCGGCGACAGAAAGCGGGTGAGGAAAGAAAAAAAAAAGAAAAAGAAGAAAACACACTACAGAGAGAAGAAAAAAAATCTTTAAGCACCTGTAGTAAAACACAATGCGTCGTTTTGAAAACAGAAAAGGGAGGAATTTTTCTAAAATGGGCCAAGTCACGTCTTCAAGGCGTCCCGAGACAGAGAGATGAAAGAAGCAGCAGGGAGTGGAGGAAATGGGGGTTGAGGAGGCGTCACCTGGAGAACTGTCTGCTACTGACAGGATCCCAACCAGGCACGACGCTCGAAAAAACTCGCTAAACATAGACGACTGTGTTTTTCGGGAAGGCAGAGGGGTTGTTGAGGTTGGATGCAGTTGCAGACAGCTGTTTCGAACCACATCATCAACTTGTACTGAGCGAAGGCTTTCGGAGGCTCCAGAAGACAGATGCCAGTGAAATGGGGTTTAACCCTGCCATTTGTGAAACAAACTTTCACACAGGGCCTGTGACGGGTGTTTGTCAGTAGCAGGCACGGCCAAGATTAACAACACAAACAGGCCAGTGTTATACTCCAAGAAATTTCAACGTGGATTGGGGGGTAGGGGAGGGGCAACGAGGCCCATTTCCTGTGACATTCATGGTGTTGAAGACTCATTTACGAGCAAGGAACCTGAATGATGTGTTTACTGTGCTTCTGGATGGGCTGTCTTTGTTATGACTTAGGTGATAAGCATTTGCATGATAGGGTGGATGTGGTGATAACAAATCTTTATGACTGTCTGGTGTCTAGGTGGCCATGATTCACTGAGAAAATAATGTAAGCCAGTGGTGTAGGAGCAAACATCGACAATAGGATTTAAAAAACCTGTTCAACCAAACTCAAAAAGAACAAATGCGAGTGCCAAATAAAAAAACATCAGCCTAATAAGATCTATATGTGGTATCCAATAGTCAGAAGAGGTCTCAGACTTTTGAACGTGTCAACATATGGTGATAGGCATTCAAGGAATTTTTTTGAGGACAGAGAACATCCTCCTGTAGGTGTCAGCTGATTGACAGGAAGCAGACTGTGACGTGATGTAGCGCTGATACAAAAAACAGAGCAACTTTCATGAAATGAAGCTATTTCTTGTTTACTATAACTGCTCATTGCTGTGTAAAGTGAAAGAATGAAGGTAAGGAAGCAATTCAGCCAGCACACTACATCCACAGGCCGATGTCCTGAGACTCCTGGAGACGCTGCTGGAACTGTTTTTGTTTGATAGTCCAGGGCGATGTTTTAATCTGGGTGGGAAAAAAACAAAGACTTTCAGAGACAACACCCACATTCACCTCCCGATTGATTCTTATCGTCTGGCCTATTTCAAATCCAGTTGCAACACAGATGAACTGTAAGACCGAAATACTTTTTTGAAAGGTGGCGTGGTCTGGTTTCTGAAAATTTATTTGTTTTGCATGAGACTAAAACATAACCTGATCAGCTCAACATGTTTTATTTTTTGCACTGTAAAAATGCCATATTTAATAATAATAATAAAAAAAAAAACAAAAAAAAAACACACACACTGAAATCCATTCAAAACAGAGCTGACCCCAGTTTGACCCATAAAGGCTCCTTCCAGGCCAGAGAAGGACCCGCCCCCTTATTATGCTCTGATTGGTCTATCTACGTCTCTAGAATCATTCAGAAAAGCTTGGGGGGGGAAAAAAAAACATTTTTTTTATCGAACGTGACAGAACGCGTCATTACGTCACACGCTCGGTTACGCTCGCTGCGGGTATTTAAAACGAGGCCGCCATTTTGTAGCCGGAAAGGTAATTGGGACAAACAACCGTCCTTGGTCGCAGGTGTAACAGGAAGGAAGAAGTTTGAACGAAAAGCGAGGGAGAATGGTTTCAGGAGTCGAGTTGTGAATTTGTAATTACGTATTTCGTAACTCGGATTACTTTTGTGAAAAACCGCTTTTGATTTTTGTGTTCCCCGTGGACCTGTGTGGATTAACGGAGTGTAAACAATAGAGGAATGGACGCAGAATCCGACTTCCGGGAACTTCTAAAGTCTTCCGACAGGTAGGTGTCCACACCAATGTGCTGGTTTGCTCAGAAATAGCCTGTTGATAAATCATATTTGTTGGCTGTAACAACCTAACAGGGCACAGCTTGTCTATATTGACGAAAATGTAAAAAGGCTTGTGTGTGTGTTTGGCCCGGTGAGTGTTTGTCAGTCATGAATGTGTTGGTAGTAGTGAATACAGCTTAATGGTGATTTACATGTGTCGGTGAGCTTGTCGTCTTTCGCAGCAGTTAACTTCCTTTGCTTTTTACTTGTTCTGGATATTTTCTGCAATTTACTACAGAGTAAACAGTCTCCTTCCTGTACATGGCTGTAGTTGAAGGCCAGTGTTGGTCATTGTGTTGTCTGGCATGATTGCATGGAGAGAGATTATTTCTGATTCACAGCTTGAAGTGCTTGTCTGAATAGAGATGGTCTTAAAAACAGCATTATCCTAACCTTAACTCATTGAGGTTTCAGTTTCCTCCACCAACAGTCGACTTCTGTGCCTGCCTGGAATAAAACAAAAATATATATAACATAAACAAACCCCAGAGCGGTGCGTTTTCAAAATTTGGCAGCTGCACAACTTGTACTTTCTCTCACACCAGTCCCTTCCTAATTTGAGCTGGTATCACTTTTCAATCAATCCTTTGTTTTTCTTCATCTAGGGAGAGTTTTGCTGAACACACTTGCTGTTTTTCAGCAACGCCCTGTTTCACATTCGCACCTGGGAGCTGTAGTCATCAATTTTTATCTATGAAAAAAAAAAGAAGAAGGTATTGCGCTGTCCTTCTGATACAATTTGATGGTATCTTACCTTTGGGTGGTTTGAAACTTTAATGTGTAATCATAGCTAAATCCCACAAGGCTAACTACCACCGCTACTGTAATCGTAAAGTATTATTGCATGGTTTTCATAATGGTGACAAACACCCCAAAAGGTGGCGTGTGAAAAAAAAAAAAAAAAAATCCAACAAGACAAAAGGGAGGCAAAGAAAAACAGAGAGGTTTGTCATCTTTTTCAAAAAGTCACAATATCATTTAATATAAAACACCTTTTAAATTGAACATAATGAGGAATCCATGATCAGGAGTTCCACCAATCCACTACCACTTGAACACTGTGGTCGGGGAGGAGCTCCACCTCGACAGCAGCTGACTTCAATGGTACGTCCGAGTGCACACAGAAAAGGGTTGAAACATGCATTTTACTACATTGTACAAAGTCAAAAGCGAAAAACAGGAGGTCTTTTTTTTTTTTTTTGCCAGAAAGTCCCTGCTGCCTCGTGAGGGATCCAGAGGCAAAAGAGGGGGACAGTCTTGATAGTTGGGCATGTACAGAGGTGTCCATTTGTTTCCTGGCACTTAGGGGATAAAGTGCCCTCCTCTCTTTTAGACCGACAGCTGAAGGGAAAGCGAAAACTTGGTGTAAGGCAGGAAAATGATTCAGAATTCATAAGATACAGTTGAAGACTTGCTTAACTTTTGACAAACAGCAACACGTCAGTGCGGCTCCTGTCCTGCGAAGTCCGCATTTACACAAGTGTTTTGTAGGTCTTGGCAGTAACACATAGCTGTGTCTCTCCCTTTTCTACGCATGCTCCCCCCATCATATTGCTGGTGGCACATTGTCCATTCAAATATTTTTTTTTTTTCCCCCAAAGCAAAGCAAGCATCATTTTCCTGCATCTATAACAATCCCACAACGATGCTGCGTTTTAGACTTCTCCCTCTTGTCCATTCACACTGACGACAACTTGATGCACACATTTTCATCCCCAGCTTCATCCCTCCCTCTCTCTCTCTCCTATTCACACACACACATAGACATAGACACACACACACACACACACGTTAATGCACGCTCACACTACAGATGCCATGGAGGTGACGGAGGTCACCTTATTGTCTTCTGCCCAGGGCTGCAGGTTCTGCAGGGCGTAGAGGGAGGAGTTGTGCAGGCAGAGTGGGTCCGGCTGCAGAGGCTGGCTCAACGTCTTCTGGAAAGCTTCCTGCTGAAGCTGCAGCATCAGCCGGTTGGCCTGCTGCCTCTCTGCCTCTCTCTCCTCCGCAGTCTGTCTCCTGGGCGGATGGAAAGACAAAAAGGGGAGCAGAGGGAGATTTAAGATCTAAATCATGTTGACACGTATGGATGTGCACACAAACATCGATGCCACATGCAGCAGCGTTATGTTTATCCTCGTCAAGAGGAGACCTCTCTTTCAGCTCTGTAGTTTATATTTACGCAGCACTGAAGATGAATCTCAGGGGTTTATAAGGTGATTTACATTTTAGGAAAATAGAGGAGAATCGTGTAATCTTGTAATTACTTCTCCCTGAATAGTTTTACTTCTGTAGGCCACCAAAGTAATTAAACTAACAAAAAAACAGGGAGGGCTACGTCGTTTAGTTGATTTGTTCAGAGTGTCTGGTAAAAACCAGTCCTTACATCACCTTTGAAGCCAGTTTCTACGATTCAAAGTTACGTTTTATTGTGCGACCTCTAGTGGCTGAAGTAATTATGACACTGGCAAAACAGGAGGTCAGATGATGTGGGTTTTTTATTCAATGACAAAGACCTTTTTCTAAATCTAACCCATAGTTTTTTGTGCTTAAACCGAACCGAACTGTGATCATGACATATAGGCTCCACCACATTTTATGCATGGCACTGTTTTTGGAGACCACAGGCTGCAGGTTGGTGGATTCGTTGGCAGAAAAAGTTGTGAATCGCTGCAGAAAAGATTGAACGTGCAACTAAAGCGATACCTGACACTGAATTGTTGGAGCATATATTCAGAGCCGCTGAATCGGGAAGTAAAAGCAAAGAAGAAAAAACAGTTGTGAGTATTGTAAACATGATTCCTGCTACTTTGCAAAGTGGCTGCATTCACTGTATGTTCATCAAGCACATGTGCTCGCTGCTTCAGCTGCAGGCCATGACAGCTGATCAGGATGAGTG
>OMNW01029442.1:45245-57103 GCA_900303245.1 Selene dorsalis | reverse complement strand
TCTTCACCATCCAACCTCCTTCACCTGTCTTAGGGTGAGGACTGCAGTGCTGCCAAGGTCTAGTTGTGTATTAGATTTAGGAGCCATAAAGCATACTGTCAGAAACTTCATCTCAAAACGTCCTCTGTGTAACTGTAAAGATTCCTATTCCTGCTCATAGTCCTCATCGTGCCATTAGCATTAATCCACTACTGCACGCTGTGCACATTCATACATGGATATATAGACTTTGTGAATATAGTCTGCAGTACTCCATGTTTTATCTTGGTAATTTATGAATCTTTCTCTATCTGTCCCTCTGTCCATCTCCTCCCATCTGGCATTTTTTTTTTTTTAATTCTAACTCAACACACAAACCAGCTGTGATCCAGAGATCTGCCATTGACACTGTGTGTGTGTATGTATGTGTGTGTGTGTGTGCAGGGCATATTCTACCAGACCATCTGGATCACTGCATGTGGAGGCATTCATAGGGCAAGTGACTGTGTGTGTGTGTGTGTGTGTGTGTTCGAAGATATACAAGACAGGAAATTACATTTAAATCTGCTTGAAGTAGGGATGTACAGTAGAATGTGTACAAGAACATCAGCCCAGTGAGCACAATTTTTACTTATCTTATAGTGTTTAGGCCCCAAAATTATTAAGTGCTATTTTCATGATTTTAGTGCACCAATTTTCTATTTATACAAGATTCTGATTGTTTTTACAGAAGCTTCCTGAAAACTTTAATGATCATGAGTAATTAGCTTTTCCAATTCATGTGCAGCATTAGGTCTTTGAAATAAAGACATAAATTCTTGATGCTCAATGTTTGCTCTACTGATTTCTCCAAAGACTTTATTCAGTGAGGGAATCCAGCTTTGTCAAAGATTGTGCTGCCACCTAGTGGACACTATCGTTGGTTGCACAAAAAGCATTATAGTATATTTTTTCCAATGCCTTTTTGTTTCTGTTAAAACTCCTGCAGGCATGCAACGTAATGTAGAAACAACTACAGCACAAATCCTATAACATCATACACATGCTTACAGAAGTGCATGTTCATAGTTAGCAAAATGAAAGTCAAATTACATTTGTTGATGCATGATCCTATTTACAAGATTTTAGCACATTAGTCATCTTATCATGGTAAACTGGAATTGAGATCAGAGGAATTATGGGTAGAAAATGTTCAGTTATCAAAAGCAAAAGGATAATGTAAGCTGTAATTAAGGTTGTAGCATAAAGTGGATATAGGCCTGTCACATGTGCATGTTTGTGTGATTGAGTGTGTGTTTATAGTTTACTCCCTGTGTGCACACATCGGCTCACTCAGATGAACCACCTGCATGCAAAGTGGGTCATGCTCCTCTGCTCCATTCTCAGTCCCCATTTTTTTTCTCTTGATCTATCTCTTCCTTTATTTCTGTGTTTTCTTTGTCTCTTTCTTTTTCATAATGCGTGTTGATCAATGCCTTCACGCGCAGGGTTGTATAGAAAAAGATCTCATATTTCACAGTGGGCTGAACTTAAACAATTATGGAGATGGATCTAAGATTGGTCTACACATACACACACACACACTTTGGGACTATGATTTAAATATGAGTAAACAAATGCACTTTTTTGAACAGCAAACTCTAAAGCTAAAGTGATTAGTTCAAGTCATCATGAGGTCTGAAACTGACAAACTGATTTAATTACACTAAGGTAGTCATTTAAAAAATGAGCTGTGTTACTCATTTGTAATTTGTTACAATGTGGAGACCTCTGGTTTGAATTGGAAATTAATATTCCTCAGCCCTATGACCTTGTGAACATCTTTATGCTATAGTGAAGTTGTCTTTTTACAGTGCAAGGTAGTAACACATACATGTACATGTTTCTGTTACATACCACAGCAGACTGAATTCTCTTTCTAAGACGAAACTTCACTGAGATTATTTTTTCAGGTTAAAAAAAATGCAACAGTGTCAATTTTTGTGTTTTTGTTTTCCTAAAATTAAAGTTGACGACCCTTCTAAAGACCAAGTTCCTCCCTAATAGTCACAAGTGTCACTGAGGGCATTGCCCACCCCCTCAGCCCTCCACCCCACTCTTTGTACCTGTGGCTGTCTGGCTTATTATTATGGTCTGTCTGGCAGGCTGCCTGGCTGGTGGTCTCTCAGTGAACTTGATACTGAAATCAGCAGCCGGCTGTGATGTGTAGGACATCAAGGGATCCGTGTGGAGCTGGTCTGGAGCTCGGCCAGTCACTTAACACTTGTCAACAGTTCTAATGAAAATTGCCTTTTCCTTGGTGGCCTCTTTTTCATTAGCGGGGTCAGAGGTCGCCGCCCAGGGCTGGCTGTCTGTCGGTCTATGTGGTCACACAGTTGGCGAAGTGGGCTGCGGAAGGGGGTTAGGGAAGGGGATATAAGGGCAGAGGGGGGGAAGGGGAATATTCAGCGGCTTGTTTGCTCCTTATGTGTTGTTTCCTGTATGTCCTGCTGCTCTGGTTGACTAATTTTCTTCTCAAGGTGTCCCACACTTCTAATGTTTGACAACCCTGAGTTGATTCTCACCTGACATCGCAACTGTGCACCCTTGTACACCCTTGTGCATATTTCATTTTTCCAATTTCCTAATCGCTTTCACATTAGCCACAATCTCAGCATGTAAAGAGAGAAATTCTATAGAATGACTGTGTTTCAACTGAGACAATTTAACTTTAAAGCTCTATCCTTTCTTCAGTTGTGTGCAACACTCCCCTATTTCTACTTGACCTTTTACACTCCTTTCATTCCTCTCTCTGTTCTCTATTATGCCCCTTTAACACAGATGTGGCCAACTGAGAGGGGAGAGAGAGAATCAGCCAACATCCCCTTCACCCCGGCCTCTTGCACATGAAAGGGGCCGCACAAGGCCAATGGATGGCCGGTGGGGTGTGTGCTATGCGAGGGCCCCAGACCCAGACACAACACAACACACAGCTCTGCAGGCCACCACAGCTGGGCTGGAATGTGACCTGCTTCAGATTTTAATGCCAGACTAGGCCCTGTGTGTGTGTGTGAAATACAAGTGGAAGGAGGAGGACATGGATGGAGGGATGTCAGCTACAGACCAGCACATGCACTGCCCACATTTGACAAACTGTGAGCATGTTGGCTGTTTTCTCTGTAGTAGTGGGAAAAACAACTCCAAGAAGCAAGGAGAAAATAATGTTTTCCAAAATCATCTTTATTTATTTTGCCTTCGTATTCCATAAAAGTTTTAATGAGCACTAAAATATCATAGATAACAAAAATATGTTCGCTGTTCGCTCTATGTAATTAGATTCACAGAGATACATACACACGTACATATAGGTATATATACTGTACACATGTGTTGTGTTTACATATCCTTATATATGTCCACTGGCCATAGCCCTATAAGAAACAGATCAAGAAAAATAAATATGAAGCATAGAAGTCCACATACATATTCTGCATTGTAAATTAAAACTTAGAAAAATAGATTCCACAAAAAAATGGAACCAAAGAGCTTATTTGATTCTGGTAGATAAACTGAGGCTTCACATTGCATTATTGTGAGCTCAAAAGCTCAGGACAGTTGTTGTATAATGTCAGTTTTGCGAGGTCCCACATTAACACAAAGCAAACAAGCTAATTATGTCAAAACATACTGCTAAATGAATCATATTAGTGTAGAAGTTAACTATAATGTTACAAGATCAAATACTTTGTACAGGGTAAATGTGTGTGACTATTTCTATTTCAGACAGCGTGGCACAGGTGGGGAGAGCAAGTTTTAACTAATAATAAAAAAGGACAGTTTTGACACAGAATCTGTGATGATCACTTACAACTATGACATGTGATTATAAGATCTTTTTTTTGGAGGTCTATTGAGCAATAAAGAGCAAAAGAAGGAAAGAAAGACATCTGAAAGAGGCAACACAACCTCCAGTGTTGCAGATAAGTTAGTTTTGGGTTTGCTTGTAGTCATTTGACTGGTGAGGTCACTGGAGCTTCGAATAATCTGAAAACATAACTGACTGTCGGAGACTGTGATGTTTGAAAAGATTTTACTGGACGGCAGAGAAATCCTTTAGGAAATCGCAGGTTTTCTTGTGGATGACCTCACGAAGCTTCCGGATTCGACGAGTGCTGGAGGAGCCCACAAAGCTGTCAGGCTGAAGCGTGGCCATCCCGTTGTGAACATCTCCCATGATGATGAGCTGCCCGTCGGCCACAGTGATGTTGGGGCAGGGGCAATTCCAGTCCATGTTCAGAAGAGTCACCTCCAGCGGTTCTTTACCAAAGAACCTCAGACCCATCTTCTCGTCCTTCAAGATCTCCTCCACTGTCACCAAAGCGTGGCCTGACTCTTGTTCCTCTGTCAGCTCCGTCACACGCCCCAGGATCACAAAGTCACTCTTGCAGAAGCTGGTGACCATCTTGCCTCGAGGTTTACACATCTTGCAGTTGTGGTTCTTCGGAAAGGGGCACATCTCTTCGCAGGCCTCTTTAGACTCAAAGTTGTTTTCATTGCCGCCGCAGCCTCCGTAGACGAAAGACTGACACTTCTTGAGGCTGCTGCTGTAGGCCCAGCGTGGCTCGTAAGCCTTGCAAGGCCCTTGGAGGCTCGGTAGGCTACAGGGAGCCGCCAGCTCTCCTCCACATGACAGCATGCAGGATTCGTAGGTGTCGAAATGGTTACGATTTTTATTGCACTGACTGTAGGTGAAAGTGAAACAGTTGTTCCTCTTTGGTTCATAGTACCAGTTCATGCTTTCTTCTCCACAGTCATCTGTGTCCGGACTCTTAAGGCACTCTTCGGCCGGAAAAGGCAAGTTGGTACTATTCCCCTCTGCATTCTTACCTTTAACTTCTCTCCTGATCACTACCAAGGGAAAGTGTGCCGACACACTTCCCCCCACATTTTTGGCTGTGCATGTGTAGATGCCGGCATCCTGAAGTTGTGCGTTGTATATGACCAGCTGGCCGATGTTGGTGACCACAACGTTCCCTCTGACGTGATTGGGTCTCATTATAGTGTTCTCTTTGCCCTTCAGTTGTTTCTCCCAGGTGATTTCCGGACGTGGCTTCCCTGATACTTCGCACAGGAAGCTCGCCGTTTCTCCAACAAAGACGGCCAGTTGACTGGGGCCGCTGTGTATCGTGGGCAGCTGGATGTCAGCTGGGAGGGTGGTCTGGAGGGCAGTGGTGGGATGTAGGGTGGTCTCTGCAGGGATTGGGCTGGTGTTTGGCCAGGTCAGGTGGTACCTGTAGGTAGGGTGAATAAGAAAGGAATCAATCAGTGTCTGGATGAGTCAACGGTTCTTCTTTAACTATACTGACATTACACATCTGTATCTGAATTAAAACCACTGAAAAAAAAGAAGACAACTTTACCTTATCACACCAAAAACAAAAAGTAGAGTTCTAAAATACTTAACATGTTACCTGCAGGTGACCTCAGAGATAGAGATACCCTTGGAACAGGCCTCTGCGTCCATGTAGCACTTGTTATAATATGTCATGCCGTCAGATGCGCACGTGAAGTGGGGTTCCCTCTCACAGCGGTCCCGGCACTTACAAACAGGCTGGCTGTCCCAGATGTCACACTCGGACCCTTGCTGAGAGCACATGAACTTGTCGCAGGTGGCACCCTTCGGCATTCCAATGGGGCCCTTGTTGCCCTTGATGTCTATGTAGCGCGCTGCCACACAGCTCTTGTTGCCACATACGTTAGGGCAGCACTTCTCAAAAGTCTCACAGTCCTAAAGTTGGAAAAAAGAAAAAACTTTTGTACCACATACCTGCACTTTTAGATTCAGTGTGAAATAAAATACTGCAAAAACAAAGGACATTGTTTTGATCTTGGTTGAATTCGTCTCATGAATAAATCAGATGGTTTTTAAATGCATGTTTTCAGAGCAGATGAGTTGAGGGTGAAAGAAAAACAGGAACTGCTGGGAACTGTTATTTGCTGTTTTGCTAATGAACATTTAGGGGGTTTTGTCTGACACCAGATCCTGGTCTAACAAGAACAGAAGAGACTGTTATTTTCCAGTTCTGTGGAGTACAGACTTTAGTGAGTGTCTCAGCTTGACTAGCAGAAGGACCGGACTGTGCATCACAAGTATTAAGCTTAGAGGATGGACCTGAAAACAACATTCACTGCAGCTCATCATATACAACATACTTATACTTTAACATCATATTACAAACAGAAGCTGATCTTTGATGCAATGAATGCACAGGAATGAAAACACAAAGCACAAGAATATGATGAAATTATGAATAAAAACAATTAGACTAAGTTTTGTCGAGTTCTTTTTTTTTTTTTTAGAAAGCTAGATGTACATATAGAGATTTAGGACGTGGCCTAAATATTATGATTATGACTTGATTTTACCTTTTTTTTGTTAAATAAGACGTTTCAAACTATCTTATTAACTTAAACTGTAACATATTACCCCCACAGCCTGTTTCTCTGTAATTCTTCCAACAGCGTCGACTACAGACGAACTGCAGTCTTCACATTTCACGCGCCAGCATCACCTTCACCAGGAGAACTCACCTGGTCAGATTCACACTCGCGCATACAGGTGCTCATAGCATCCACCCACAGGTTGGGGTTCAGGTCATTCGGGCACAGACCCGCGTGAGAGTACACCACTTTGGCCACAGACATGGGCATAGGCATCGCTCTCACACGACAGCTGTCCATATAAAGGAGAAAAGTAGAATAATGTCCCAGAAGAAACCAAATCCATCGGGGAAACAGCATCCACCACATATCCGGCGCGTAACTGTACGGACACTTATAAACCTTGAAGAAAGTCCAACCAGACACAACTGGGTTTAACACCAGCTTAAAGTTTTGTTTAAAAAAAAGTCTTTAAACTTTCGCGAGAGGATCTTTCCTAAACACCGGAATCAGATGCAGCGTAGACAACAGCGAGAATAAGAGCGTGACGCGGGACCGGTCTGGACGCGGAGCGGAGAGCTCTCCAGGTTTGTCGCTCCACGTTTAATAGTAGCGAGAGATTAAGGCTGCAGTGTGCAAACCCACTTAAGATCTAACTACATGAATTACAGTGGCCTGTCTAGTCGGACAGCAAATCCCAGCTGAGTTACAGTTATGATCAACTTAATTAAAGAAAAAAAAAAAAAAGTGCCCCAACAGTTTGCAGGCGCTGTTTCATAGAGGACTGACGAGACACCTGTGCGTAAGGCGCTGGCTGCCTTAACCCTTAGCTTGCAAAGTTGCTGCAAAGCAGTAGAGATATTTGGCCATAGTCGTGATAAGAATTTTAAAAAAACAACAACACAGATTAATCAGTAAAAGAGTTTGTGCACGACATTGACATTTTCATAATGATGTCTTCAAACATAAAAATGTGCAAAGATACAAGTTACTGAAGAGAATGAACACAAATGATTTTAACTTAGTATTGTGTTGTGTTTCTAATGGGGCTTTTTGTTAGTGTGAGAATATTTTGTCTTAACAGCACTTGGAGACAACATTGTGCAGTTTGCTGTTGTGATTACTGTCAGATCTCTGCTCTCCAACAGAGCAAAATGTCAGCCTCCAGAAGATGGCACCAAACTCAGTGTAGTTCCTCCTGTCTCTGTTATCTGCTGTCTGAGTGGAGTCCCTCTGAACTTCTATTACAAGATGCAAGGTTGATTAACATTGCTTTATTTTATATCCTTAACACGTATTTTCACATTATGCATTGCCTATAGTTTCCTTCAGTTCTTATCTAACCTATTTGCAAAATGGGTGAAACGTTCTGCCCCCCTGGTACCACTTGTTTATCTTACTGTTCCCCTCATTTTCCTCTTCTTCTTTCCTTTCTCAAAGTTTCTGTACCTCAAAAACTCCAAGACCAGTGGTCTTCAAATTCTGCACACAGGTGGTAACAATCATACACACACTGCCTCTGGTAATATCTGATCTGTCTGTTGTGGAAACCCAGAGAATTTTCCTCAGATTACTTCTGAAAACCGTGATATTTCTGATATTTCCTGTTACTGGAAGCACCAGTTGTCATATTGCAGAATAACAGCGAGTGCAGCCAGTGATGCACACAGACTAACAGATTCACTAAACTGCGACTGTTGTCCAAATTCTGATATCACATAATGTGCTGCTCCAAATAAACAGATTCAGATGAGAGAACAACTCCAATTAGGAGCCAGAGTTCACACTATTAGTTTTATGAATCAGCTACTGCAAATCTTTGGGAACCAGTGAAGTGTGTTAATTAGAAGAGTATGTACAACATTATTAGTAGGTGAGTATGCCAAATGTATCAAATGGGAATACCACACTGACTGAAACACTTTGGGTTCAATTAAACACAAAATTATGTTCAAAAATCATCTTCCTTATTTAAAGCACTGTCAGTTATGTTGGAGTTCTGATCAAACAGTGACGCAGCACAAAACCATATAGGTTAATACATCTTTAGGAGAACAAGAAAATTCTGCATTTGAATAGCTTTACCATGTATGGATGTGTGTGTGTGTGTGTGTGTGTGTGTGTGTGTGTGTGTGTGTGTGTGTTGATATGGAGTCTGTGCTTCCCAAGCTGAGTCCCTGCTGAGTCCAAAGAGGCCCAGTGCTCTCCAGGCCGGACCCTGCAGTCTCAGTCTGATCTGCTGTCTGTCAGCCCTCTCTGAAAACACGCACATGCACACACACTCAGACACACACAGGTAAGGTTAATACCTGTATGCACATAAAAAAAACTATTAAATACACCTTTTTACACACGCATAATTTCAAACACATGCAAATGCGCAAACACAGTCAAGCTGTGTTTTCAGTGTCTGCTCACCCACTCACCCCCTCTGGCCCTCCACCCCTAACCTTCACCCCTCAAGACCCTGCATTCCCAGCATAGCCGACACTGGGGCATGTCACATATTGAATAAAGCCATACAGAGGACCCCACGCAGGGGGTTCTGACGGTCTATCTGCCTTCTGCACATGTATTGTCTGAAAACAGACCTTGACTTTGACCTTTGCTGTGTACCCTCGCCATTTTTCTGAGACAAAACAACTTTTCGACTCAAGTGATGTCTCAATTAACGCATATTTTCAGTTGACTAGAAACATGGAGATTTGGTGTTTCACTAGTGACGTGTAATGTTTAAGTGAATTTTGAATAAAAAAAGACGATTGCATCAGAAATAGGCGTCACTTTATACTGAAATGGGGGCACAGTTTAATTAATAAGACAACTATACTGCATCTTGTTTATATTGCTTGTTATACATTCATCACATATGCCATTTAGGTTATGTTTTAATCCAAGTCTGCCAAAAGTACTGAGTCTACTAGCAACCAACTTGGGTAATGGGCCATTATGTAAAAATTGTAATATCACATCTATTTGAAGTGGTTTGAAATTCTTATCAACATCTTATCAACATGTTGTGAAAGGGCGTTTCCCATATATACCTCATATTTTGCCCTGGTGAAGGTATGCACTCCACTGAACGTCACTCTAGTTCATTTATATATTCAGGATCAACAGCACTGCATTAATCAATCACGTAATGTTGGGATTTATATGCTTAAGCTACTGTACATCTTGTTTTAACAGCTTCGCCATTAATCTCTATGGCTTTACAGTGTCATGCATGCATTTGTGCTGTAAATAAGTGCATTATGCCTACTAGAGAAGGGCACAAATTGCACCACCGGCCATAGTCCAAGCACAACGACCACGGCATGTACCTGCAAGTAACGTCGCCCTCTGCCTCCATTTCTAAAATGCTCTTAGGGGGTGGGGGGGTTCTTGACTTCACAGGTCCACGGCTTCCCTTGCCCATGACCGAGGCCTGGGAAGCTGGTGGAGTTGGTTCAAAACAATGGAAGTGTTATGACTGTTCATACTAAGCTTATTATGAGTGTCTCACTCCAGAACAAAGGAGAGAGACACGTCCAGCCACAGCAGGGCCCTAAGCTGATCCCTCAGCCCCAGTCTAGACACACAACACAGCATGCCGATGGACAGACATGCAGGCATACATGCACAGATTCACAGACTTTCAGTGAAATGTATACAATTGCCATACATTTCTTTGGCCCTATATTTAGCTTACACATACGCACACATTTTACTTTCTCAGCTCTATCCCGCTCTGATTATGCAATATTTGTGCTCTCCAGATTGCAGTGTCAGAACATCTGCTCACCACATGAACACTATTGTATTCATTTGGCCGAAGAGGTTGAGGATCTCACGGATACACTGATGTGTCAGTATGACCATAACTTAGATGTTGTTTATGTTCTTTAAATCAGAACGGGAACATAACAAAATGTCTCGCGCTAGTAAAGTTCACGACAGAATGTACAACACTGGCTTGCTGTGCAATCACAGGTCAAAAGTGAATGGACGGGCCAGAGACAAAACCACAGCTGGACGGTACAACAATACTGAGCCTTGAACTGTAAAACATTTCCAGGAATTTTTGTTTGTTTTGTTGTTAATAAGTGGTAATAAAGTGGCATGTTTAAGAGTTGAATGTGAGTTCTAACCACCCAGTGAACATTTGCATCAGTAAGCAGAGCAGATGGGTCTTCCTGTAGTTATATATTTAAATAAATATAGCAGCTGTATCATTTATTTCACTTTCACAGTAAATCTATTGTAAAATGTACTGTAATGTAGCCATATAAATTTGTTTTTCAAGATAAAAGCGTACAATTGACATCTCCTGTCGTTGACTAATGTTCTCTCATGTAATGATGAATGTAGATTTTTCTTATGCCGTGGTAAAAATTCTAGACGATATTACAAGACAGTGAGAAGGGCTACTGTGTGCAATAATGGATGTTTATAATGATAATAATAATAATAATAGATTTAATCTATAATGCACTTTTCATTCGTGTGAATCTCAGCATGTAACTTTATCTTGTTGGTTGGTTTGTTTACTAGGCCAACATGTCCTTCAGGCTATTCTGCAATTTCCCATCAGATTTTTCATGGATATAAAATGTCCTAGATTCTGATGTATATGTGCACTTAGATGTAAAATCACATATGGAAGATAATTTATCCACACAACTGATTCATTGGCTGGTGGGTCAGAAGATCTAGTCAAGGCAGAAAAAAATAACATTCAGTGGTGTATTAGAATCAACGTGTAAGTAGGATTTAATGATTTGCCTTTAAAGGATGCTTCACTTTGAAATTTCATTATTATTATTCTTTAGTGTTCAGTAATGAAAAAATATAACATTAACACAAAAGCATGGGAAATTCACTTTCAACAGACAAAGACCGTTCTTCCCACACGTTATATACATCACCACTGTAAAAATGTCAAATAATTTAATTATTAAGTGTTGTGTTGTCACTTAGTCCCCAAAACTGGAAATCTAGCTATTAAGAACTGAAGGAGCATCTTCAGTACACCAACGTCCAGCCAGACACTCCTGCACTGGGATATAAAGATAAAATAAAAGCAGCATATTTTAATATCACTTTTATGGATCCAATTAAATCTCTGTAGCAAAAAACAAACAAACAAACAAACAAAAAAAACAGTGGTTATCATTACTCTATGTGGCTCTGCAAATGCCAATTTTTGCTGTTCAGCTCCATCTAGTGGCTCTCAACTGAAACATACATACAGATGTACTGTTGGGGAGTTTTGCATCAATATACATGAAACAGCTCCCTTCATTCAAAGTGCGAATCAAGATGGATGCTCACATGAAAAAAAAAAAAAAAAAAAAAAAAAAGAAGGAAGAGATCCAGTAATTCACCATGCTTTATCAAAGAACAGATACAGGTCTCCAGAACGAAAACTCACAACTTTTAACAGTGCCTAAGATTATTTCTACAAGTACACAGGACGT
>OMNW01029442.1:0-11727 GCA_900303245.1 Selene dorsalis | reverse complement strand
TTTTTTTTTTTTTTTTTTTTTTTTTACTAGTGGTTTTTACCCCCCGACCTGAGTTCAATAATCTCATTTGTTCATGTTGTCCAATTGCAGCCCATCTCTCTACTGATTGGTCACTGAGAGGGCAAGAGGTGCTATCTGATTGGTTTGAAGTTCAGACAAGTGGAAGCAAAAAAAAAAAAAAGCAAAACAAAAAAACAGACAGTAATGAATACTGTTGTATTCCGAGGAGATAAAAATCACATTGACATCATTTACTCAGGTCATACACATAGAACATTTATTGCTGTGTATTCAGGCTTTAACCTTTGATGCCATAATCATTGACACAAGGATTTGTCTCAGAAAAGATAGGAGGATATATCTTTGAAGCTAAAACAGCCCTTGGTTGCTTCGTGTTTTCCCTCGTCAACCTTTAACCTCACTGTATCCTCATGGACGGAACAGGACACTTCAGGAAAAGGCAATCACTTCACCTGAAGTCATAAACACACACGCGCGCACACACCCACCCACGCACACACACTCATTCATTGATACCCAACACCATGTGATAAAACATAGTCATCAAAGTGATTTTGCATGATAGAAACGTGAAACCCTCAGATTTTCTCACATCACCTCTTTTTGAGAAATAAAAAAAAAGATAGGTAATGATCAAAACACTAGGGGTACAACAGTCCATCTCTAGAAATCAAGCTTAAAGATGAGCATTTCCTTTAAGGATGGAGTAATTAATCAAGTGGCAGAAGCCAAAGTAAGTTTGCATTAAAAGATGCAATGTTTTGTTCATTGTTACAGTGTCAGCTTTTGATATCAAACTATGGTGTGTGAAAGGGTTGCTACAACATACTGTCTCTGTGAAGAGATGGGGAAGAGAAGATGAGTGCATCAGGGTCATTTCAAGAAAATAAAAACATACTTTGTATTGCAATCCCAGAACCATGCTCAAGGAACACTAATGTGTCCATAATCGATATGTTGTGGTGTAACTCTCAAATTAAAGCTTTGATAGAAATGGTTTATGCTATTCATGTTTTTTTTGTTTTTTTTTTCTTTTTCTTTTTTTTTTAGCATAGGTGGCTAAAAAAGCAAACAAAGCTCCCTGTGTGCAGCCAGGAATGTCTGTGAGCTATAAGAGCAATCCTCATGTGCGTGAATATGGCTGTTCCCATCTCCGGTTGTCCTCTGGGACTCCAACGACTGAGGAAAAAAAAAAAAAAAAAATCAAAATCCATGAGGAACCGGTGTTCCCAAAGAGAAATGTGCTGGAGGGAACAATCACTTCAGCGCAAAAAAAAAGTTTGTCTGAAATTTTTTGCTTTGTAGTTTTGTACACTGTCCACACCTTAAAAAATGTTATAAAACTGGAAGCCACTGGCAGACAAAAAGTCCTAGACAACGAGTCAAAGAGACCGGATGGGTTGAATTTAACAGGGACAAGGTAAAGGCAACACTTGCACGTGCCTCTTCTCTTTTCTACAAAAATAGTGGAATAGAAATCACATGGTTATCACCCAACATTGACATCTTGATACACTTCTGTATATAGATAAAAATCTTGGTTAAATGCAGTTCCATCATGCAGTCAGGGTCCCCTGCAGCTCTCGCGGTTTTGTCCGTTCACCTTAAATCCTTAAGCTTGGTGAGAGGAGGTGGTGTCAAAAGGAGTGTGCTTCAAGTCTCACTCTATTAAGCAGCTGTGAACCATGTTTTTGGTGCACACAAGGCTGCCCCGAGCGCGTGGTAATGTTTCTTCTCATGGGTTTTTTTTTGTTTGTTTTTTTTTCTTGTAAAGCTCCATCCACCTTTCTCTCCTTTTCATACTCATTCCTTCATGTTTGAGTGAGCGAGAGACGCCAGAGACAGAAAGAAAAATAACCAATTTCACGAATCACTCCATGCAATCCTATACCGCCGCAAATCTGCCAATTTCTTTTCTTTTTCCGCCGCCACTCAAGAGCAAGTCGACAGCGCTCTGATCAGTCAATATCTATCTCCTGTTTTTGTTTTTGTTTTTTTTTTAAATACAGAGGTGCGGTGAGGGGATGACAATGATTTAATCCATGCCTTGGATACCTGAGGCAGTGCTCTCACACACAAACACACAATATGAGCGCACACTCTTGAACTCTCCTCCACCTCACATTTTACTCTGATCTCAGCAGAAGGTCCTGTGCCAGAGTGAGTAGAACCTGTTGTTTCCGTCTGCCAGAACAGATGGACATTAGATCCGCTTTCTACTTTCCCAGCCAAACAAATGACCTGCCTTTTCTTTTTTCCAGCCTTACTTCCGCTTTGATTTATTCCGCCATCTCTGAGCCTCCGCCCACTTAGTTGCCGCACTGCCTCTGAGACATAAACGAATCAAAACAGTCTCTGTTGGCGTGGATAGCTATTCAGTTTTGGGTACTTCTATTTTTGCATTTTCAACCTCAGTCAACCCAAGATGACCAGGAGAAAAGGAAACTACGCAAGAGCAACAACAAGACCTTTACTTGCGTCTTTGAGGTTAAGCTTTTTTTGTCTCTGCTCCTACTGACTCCCTGATAAGAATGGGCCTCTTGGTCTTCCAATGTGAGCAGAGCCTTTTACATCCCCGAAGAGGGTATAAGGACCTGTCTTCATCTCTTAAGGTCTTAACTCTGCAGGACATTTTCTCACCAGCAGACCGTAACCAAGACCACTCCCCTAGGTAGCACAAAGTAAGACACGGGCTTGTCACAAATGTATAGAAAGGGGTTAAGGGGGCAAGATGAGGGTTTGGTTTTGGAGTACAGGACATCATGTGTCATTGAGCCTCTCTCTCACTGATGGAAGCAGAGAGAGTGAGAGGGACAGCAATGGGTTAAGATCCAAGGAATGGAGAGACTAAGGAAGAGTAAACAGTAGGTTTCATCTGTTTTTCCGACAAGGCCCTACTGTTGTTTGGCTTGAGCTCTTCCCTTTGAATCCTTGCTCTCCATCTCCTATTTCCCCTCTTCCATCCCCTCTTCTTGTATCAACTAACACCCCTGTCCAGGGGTTGGCCAGGAAGCCCTGGGGGTCCATGAGCTCCAGGCCCAGAATCTCTCTGCGGCCCTCCTTGCCCCGGGATGACAATAACATCCCCCCTTGGTCCAGGCTGCCTGTGCTGTTACACTTCTTGACCGCTCCTCCCGGGTACACCAGCGAGCTGGGTGACAACAGCGATGTCAGTGACAGGCTGCTCAGCGTCTCTGACAAGTGTTCACTGTTGCCCGTTTGGCTGGAGCCGCAACCGCCGATAGATGATCCAATGCCTATACCCAGGTCCTCGTCTGAAGGGTCGATGGAGTCGTCGCGGGTGTAGCCTGGGCTGGTGCTGCCCCGCCCGCTGCTCTGGCTCCGCTGGTGGCCCCTGGTGGCCTGGAGGGTTAGAGCTGACGAGGGGCTCGGCCTCGGTCTCAGTGTCTGGACCGGGGAGGAGAGGATAGTCCTGTCTTCAGACATCGGGAGTGGGCATGCGAGCGGTACGGGGGCTGTTGGCAACGGCAGCTCCAAGTTCTGTGGAGGAGAGACGCTGAAGCTCAGTCCCTCTTCCAGGGTGGTCTGGAGGCTGCCTTCAGAGCTGCCTGTAGCCAGGGATGAGTCACTGTGGGAAGGGTACTGGAGAAAAAGAGATGCACATGAATCCACCTCTTTTTTTTAATTAGAAAATACATGTAACATTACAGATGGGCAAAAATAAATACATCTACTCTTTCTGCCATCATTTTGTCATGTTCACATTTCTCACCTAACCTCTTTAGTAAATGCGCTTTGCCCTTCTCCTCCCCCTCTAACCCCCTACCTGTGTACAGAGCATCTTGCTATGGGTTCCTGGGGAGCGGAGAGAAGCCCAGGAGGCTGGGGAGGTCAGCCTGAGGCCCCTCGTCAACCTCAGGCTCCTGCTGCGGGGAGGCGCTGGGATGACTGCTCCTGCAGGGTGGAAGAAGTCTGCAGGGAGATGGAAGAGAGGAGAAATGCCACTGGCTCCTCCCTCTCCTCCATCTTTGTTTCTTTCCTTATTGCTGCTGCTGGACACACCACCTTCAGGAGGGAATACACACTTTCCATTTCTATTCTGATGTCAATTCATGAGATATTTCTACATCTGTAGTGACAGCTCCTTGCTTGAGGAGAATATTTTTCCTTATGAACTATGTATATACAGTAGCTCCGTCTATATTTCCTATTTGCAATATCTACATGTACATTTTTGGGATCCGTCCATGGAGATTAATTTGCATCTTCTAAAATATTTTTTTCTGATACCTTGTATTTAAAAGTTGTTCCTCTTGCTTGGCAAAACCTCTCTGTATTGATGACTGAATTTAATTTGCCAGCCCAAATACAACTTAAATCTATAAATTATTTCTGTGTTTCTTTGGAAATGGGCCTGCTAATACAGTGAATGTATCTGTTGTGGGTTTACTCACCCGGGCTGCAGTGCGGTGAGCACATATGTGGCTGGTGTGTTTGCATCTCCATCTCCTGTAGTCTGGTTTCCATCTCCACACCGGTGCACAGGGCCCTACAGGGCTGGCTCTGCACTACAGTATGAGTCTGGTGGCCTCCGATGCCTCCAGCCTCCTCAGAGCTACGGGAGTCACTACTGCACCTTCCCTGTAAGAGAACAGGCAATCTCATATTGACGAGAAAGTGTTTTCTGATAAATATGGGCGAAAGAACAATATTTAAAAAAGAAGAATCAACTAGGAAGGCACTCGCAGACTGTAGATCTGGCCAAAAAAATGTATAGTTCATAGTAAATGGAACAGATCTGCCACAATATTTCATGGGCTCCTCTCTGGCCCATGTCCCATCCCTCCACCAAGTCCAGGGGGAATCTGAACATTGCTTTTTGAGTAATCCTGCTGACAAATCAACAAACAGATCAAGACATGGGCAAAAATATAACCTCCTTGACATGTAAGGGTTGTTTATAATCAGTAACATATCCTAAAATTTGCCTGAAACTCTTGTTCGTACTGTATATTATAATATGACAATTGCTGGTTCAGACCAAGCCCGAAGAAGAAAAAAAAAGCAGACCCTTCGGGCATCCTGCAGATATCAAACATGGCCTCTCATTCACATCACCCCTCGGGCTTTCCATTTTAGTGCTAGGGAAGGCGTGAGAGCTGATTATGGGCTAAAAGAGCCTGCTATTGTCATATTAATGTTATATATTGTAACAATAAACGCTTGGTTATACATTTTTGTGTGTGTGTGCGATGGCTGCAACAGCTGGAAATGGGAAGCAGGCGGTGGATTAAGGCAGGAGTTCAGCTTTGTAAGCGCTTACCTCGTGTGTTTTAATTATCATCACGTCGGGACTGCAGAATCATTCAGTGTGTGTCCGTGCACGTGTGCATGTGTGGGTGGCTGGTTGGTTGGTTGAGTGTACTTTTGTGCTTTCATTAGTGTATTGTACCTCAGTCCTAGCCCCTGAAAAGCCCCCTTTCAAACAGCCAGCCACCCACATTCATACAAAACCTCAAACGGCCTTGGCACACATACGTAATGCCACCCTCACGCACACACACACACACATACACACAGTAATTTTTTAACCAAACAATTCTTGACAAATAAAATCCCTAACCTTAGATCCCCCCTCACCTTCTGTCTTTCCCTCTTTCTTTCTCTTTCCCAGCATCTAATGAGCAGTGGTTCACAGCCATGCTTGGTGACTGTGGGCTTATCTGGCTTCCCAGAAGCAAGGAGCATTACCCCATTACAGAGGAGGATATCTAGGAAGGACGGATGATAAGGAACGGAGATAGAGGGGCTAGAGGGAGGTGCAGGGAAGGTGTGCAATTACCAGAGGGATAACAGTGAGAAAGGAGAAACATGAAAGATAAAGTCAAAAGGGGTAGAGTGGGTGCAAGAGAGGGAGGCAGGAGAGCCACCTGGGATAGCAACTAGGGAGAGCCGAGTGGAAAGATTTATTCATGCGAAGGTCTGCGGTGGATAGAGTCTGCCGATTCTTCAAAGACAAGATAGTTACCACTGATACTCGGAGAGGAAGAGATAAAGGGGCATTTAGAACCTGAGGTTTATATCTGTAATCCACCAGAGAGCCTGAAGCATAGGCTTTAGAAAAAAAGATTTTATAATGGTCATTTGTTTTGTGAGTAGGACAGAAATCATGAGTGAGCCTCTGCCATTGTTTGTGCTCATTCTCTTTGGGGAGTAGGAGTAGCAAAGTGCTGGTATACGGTGCATGTCAAGTACAAAGAGGTGGGCATAGCAGAGGTTAACCACTGTGAATTTTGTGGTACAATTGGTACTGTACTTTCTCTCAAGCTGTTTTTACACAAACACAAATATTAGTCTGCTTTGGCTTCTAATAATTCTGTGTAAAGATGACAAATACGCAACTGAATATTGATGCAGTTCTCCTAGTCTTTCTATCACACTTACGTAGACAGGCCCACACAGTTTCTCTGAAATCAACCTGAAGACCAATTTCCAAATCAAAGGTCACATCCAACTTTTCTGAAAAGTAAACCAGAAGCTAGAACAGGCACACTGTCATGCATATCCTTGGTATTCCTTAAATACCTGGCTGCCAGGGTCTGGCTTGTGAATTACAATATTTATGACAACTAAACTTTTACTTCCTCACACAATGTTTCATTTTGGCCTCGAGGAAAACACACTCCTGAGGAGTTTTCCAAATCTCCCTTTCCCACTCTTCCCACTCCTCCTACACCCACCTTGGCCTCCCGCGCCAGCAGCTGGTAGGCCGTGTGCTCATCCAGGCTGAGGTCATCCGGCAGGACAGGGGATGAGGACTTATCTGACAGTTGCTCCGACTTCAGCGACGCCTGCTCAATCTCTGCCATCTTGATCTGCTGCAAGGAATCAGCCTCAGTTATTCACGTCTCAAAAAACATTTAATAGTTAAATGGAACAGTTCCCGAACAGTAGTTGAATTAATAGAGCGTGGTCTCATCACTGCTCAGTTTAATGATGTGTGACATTTTCTAGGGCTCATAACAACCATGATTAATGTATTGCACATATTTGTTAACATATATAAAACACATAAAATGAATGATGGATCAGTCTGTTGTGAGCACGATTATAGGCCAACATGAGCTACACAGACAAGATAAGTAAAACCTCCACCAAGCTTCGATACGCTTCACCAGATGTTGACAATTCAAAGTGGCCATAAAGCTGTGGCACCTGTCTGTAAAGAGAGCAGGGTGAGAGATTTCAAGAAGTAAAAACATTGCTTTGTCATTATCATCAACTGAACACACGTTCCCCAGTGCCACAAAAAAAATGTGAGGAGAGAGGCTGAACGGGAGGCGAGAGGCAGATATCCAAGCAGTGCGCTTATAGTGGGTGTATGTGCGAATGTTTTCGTGTATGTGCTGCACACCTGCGGTATCTGTGTGTGTATGTAAGGCAGAATGGAGGGATGCTTTTTGTTTCCATCAGGAGACGGAGCTGTAGTGGCACCAGAACCTCATAATTCTGCCCCTATAGAAAACTGTACTGTACATTGAGCTGCTGCTGCTGCTGTGTGTGGTAATGCTGTCCCACAGTGCTTGTCCTTCCCACATCCATACACCAATGCTAAAGAGACAACATTACCCAACACGATAATTGGGAACATTTACTTTTAACAGCCCCCCCCCTTACATTTGCTCAAGGTATGTTTATTTTCATCACGGCTGCAGGTAACTCAGCCCATATGGTAATTGAAATGGTTTATAAATTGTCTCTGCATGCAGGTCTCTTCGCTGATGCTCTTTTCTACCCCCCTCCAACAGTGCAACACTTTCTTTCTTTCTTTCTTTCTTTCTTTCTTTTTTTTTAGCAAAATTTCAAAACATAGCGCAATCAGTGAGCCGGAGTGGAATTTCAGGGTTCTGGGGCTGCTATGATGTGCTTAAGCAGCGTGTCTGGAAAGAGACACAGCAATAAATAGCCGGAGAGAGAGACAGACGGTGTGTGTGTGTGTGTGTGTGAGACAGAGGGTAATTAAAAAAGGCTACTTAAAATGAGGCCAAGTGAAATTCAATGGAGTGAGGCCTGGTAGCGATACATTAACACATGCCTGTAGATGAGAAAGACAAAGAGATTCATGGCTGATATGCAGCAGTAAACTACCACTGCCAAAGCCCCGAGGAAGGAGAGAGAGAGAGAGAGAGATAGAGAGAGAGAAGCGGAGTGAGGCAAGGCAGGGGAGCAAGACAGAAGCAGAGCAATGCAACTGTTCAACTTAAAGAACACTTTACAGTTTTTCTGTTTTATCAGATGCTACAACTGAATGAGAAAGTGCCATATTTGCTGATTTGCTCTATGTCTTAGAGATGAGCAGTAAATAGCCTCCGAAAGGTCCAAACTAGTCGTTATGTAAAGGAAACAGAAGAGTTGCTGCACATTTGCTTTCAAGGGAAATGCAGAGACGGTGAAAGCTTCACTAACAAAAACAGGTGACTCAGACAAGAACCAACTGAAAGTGAGGCGAGGCATCGGTTATTCAGCGTCGCTGGGCGGCCACGAGGGGACCAGGCTGAGAGACTGAGCAAAGAAAACAAGCATGACTTGTATCTCATGGCCACATTGCATATGACTCATGCTAGCCAGGAGATTAGGTAGCATGTGCAATATCATTTACATTAAACATGTGAGGCAAGAGTACCGGCTGTCAGATGATAATCTTCAACAAAACTCTCATGCACCAACAGGCACACCTCCAGCCACAGCTTCTTTTTTTCTCAATACAACCACCAAGTCAAAAACACTGTGCTTGATTTGATAGATATCTTAATGAATGTGTCCATCAAAGCAGTCGCCGTTACTTGCTACAATATACAACAGAGTTTAACCTCTATATCAACCCTCTACTTTCTCAAACTTTCTTAAGACATTTTTTTTGTTATAATAGATATAATACCAGGCAGTGAGAAATACTAGCATGGAATAACTTGTGAATGACAAACACCATCTTTGACCACAGGATTTACTGATGTCCATTGATCAACATGACAACATGACATAAACCTCCCCTAAGTGAATTTTATTATGACCTGGCAATTTAGCCTGTTCCTCCTCAAGTATCTTTCAGAGCCCTGACACTGCTTCTCATGGTGCCTTTCCAAAAACACTCTTCTTGCATGCTTGAGGACTGCCTGTTTGCTAGAGGCTGAAGGAATGGTATAGGCCTTCACCACTCCACTGAACTGCTCCCTGCAGATTCACTCGTAGTCGAGCTCAAGCTGCGGCTGATCCCAAAGTCCTTATTCGGCATTTACTTGATGAATATTTCCACTGTCACACACACGCTGTCACACACTGCACCCAGGTGTCCCGCCGTGCTCTCCTGTCCCTTTAAACATAATAACATTGTACAGAATTCTCGGCACTCAAAGGCTCATCTGTCTGAAAAATGGCACACACACACTCGCGCTCTCTCTCTCTCACACACACACACAAACAAACTCACACACGGGTCTGAGAACATTGGAAATTAAAAGGAGAACAGCGCTGGATCAGATACAGTAAATCAGAGAGAGATAGGGTTACATTCGGAGAAGTGGAGGGACAGATGGAAAGAGGAAGCATGTAAAAGAGGGAGGAGAGATTGATGGTTTGACAGCAGCTGCAGACAGGCAGAAAGCAAGACTGACAGGTGAGGAGGTGTCGAGCCCAGTTATTGCTTCTTCTGAGCTGACCCGCTGCACTTTGTCACTCTGACTGACAACGCTGGCACAAGACAGTAGATTTGTGAGCGTGTTTTTATTCACTATCTCTTGTGTACAAAATACCCCCCAAAGTACAAGCACCAGTAAAGGCGAGTGTTGTTGCGTGGCTGCATGCATGGATATCAGGAGGGGTGAGATTTGTGTAAGCATGCAGAGGGCCTCATTAATCCACAGTTCTCCACATATGGAATGTTGACTTTATCTTGTGTTGATATTGTGTTTAATTAAGGGCTGAAATTCTCTATTATACTGCAACACAATAACACTTACTGTGGTTGAGATGCTTTACCTCAACAGCACTTTCCATTGAAAGTGCTCTGTGTGATGAAGGAAGCCCTGTATGTGTGTGTGTGTGCGTGTGTTGTGAACTAGCTTTAGTAGATTTTTGTAAAAAAAGCTGAATAAAGCTAAAAATAAGTTTGTCCACGCCACACGCTCCTAAACAAATAGTTAGAGCTGTGACTGGGGTCTGCATCCAGCGTGAATTTATCTTAAACTGTTGTTTTCATCCAGCACCTGGGGACCATATTTACCAACCACCTCAAGGAGTCACTCCCACCTCACCTGTTGGGATATCCAGCAGATGGACAAGGCCCGAAAAACATGTGCACACTTAGGCAGATCCAAACCTACACTTTAAAAAGTTTTATCTTTGCTTCTTCTACAAAACTGTGCCTCAAAACAAACTGTGAAAATCGATATGACAACAGCAACAGCAAAGATTTCAGTCCCTCATTTCTGTGACTGCACTGATGCATCTCAAAGTTTCAAAGCTAAACTGTTCCTTCCCCTCTGCTGCACATGGCGCTGAAACACCCCGTTGGAAGCCTTTGATCTGCTGAATCACGAGCACAGCAGGTAAAGCGTGGCATTTTCAAATACCCTATAGATATCCTACCATTTGATTTACACAGTATTTCAGTGTGGCTGCTGTGTGGTTGACCAAACGTCACTCTCTGAACACAGCTGTCAGCCCACGGAGTCGCAGCAACAGCGAGTGAGGAGGACTGCAGATTCACCTGCGACTCTCTTCAAGGGAAAGTACTCCGCTAGCCCAAAAAATGATTAGATTTGTTGCTACGTTTCGTTTTGCTCAAGGGGTCATAAAAGTGTCACATTTGCTAAATTAGCAACACTGAGGAGGTGTCTTCATAAATAGCTTTTCTACTCTGAGGGAGCAATATCCTTAACTCTAGAAAATATTCTGTGTGCTTAATAGAAGTGATTCTGACATGTTTGATAAATATGGACCTGAGTGGGTACAGCCTGTCACTAATGCTCATTTGAAAAGTGTATCTATGCCTGGTATCCATGGTAATGCATCTACCCGTGATACTGAAAGGTAGGACAACAAAAAATGGATGTATGTGGTTCTGTTTGTGTTGTTTTTAAATAGTCTGTGGCTTCTGTTTGTATCAGACATGTGTGTGTGTGTGTATTGCATGTATGTGTGGGTGCTTCTGTGTGTTCAGGATGGTACCTCTTGTGGGTGGCCCTTGCAGTCTTTGCATATGGGTGGAGGAGAGGAGTAGTGGTGGAAGACAGAACCGGACAGGTTGTCGATCATCAGCATCTCCCCCTCTAATGTATCCTTGATCAGGAGAGATACACTGTCCAGCCACTGGCTCTCCTGGAACACATACACACACACACGCACGCACGCACACGTACGCACACGCACAGACACATACACACAGGACGCAGGCCGGCAGACCAGTATTGCACGCAGGCGCAAACATGTGCACATGCGGACATGCGAGGACAAAGAACACGCAGGGAAATGCATACACCATTGTGAGGGTTATTAAAATTGCCTGAGTGCACACGCAGGTATGCTTTTACACTTTCTCATGTACTCACACAGTCTCACACACACACACACAGTCACATGTGCATATTCACCCACACACGTGTAGACTTTTCACATTACATAAGCCTTCATTTATAAATGTCCTCCACAAATAATAAAAAGCAGCATCTCAAACACTTTCAACCGTGT
>OMNW01029441.1:5898-17643 GCA_900303245.1 Selene dorsalis | reverse complement strand
ATAAATATATACAAATATATATATAGAGAGAGAAAGACATATCACAGACAAAACTTTATATACAAATGAATTTACATTGTTACCATTATTGTTCCCCTTCCAGGAAACAATAATGGACCAACCACTGAAGACAGAGCCAAGGTGTGAGGATCCAAAGAATTGTGATTTTATTCACATTAGAATAATGACAATGGCTGTGGTGGTTCTGCCAACTAAAGTGTTGAGCAGTGCGGGGGGGTGTTACAGGCATGAGACCACAGATGGCACTAAATCCTTTCCTTACCAACTGGAGACATAGAGAGAGGGAGTCAGACACACACAGGGCAGACAGACACTTCTCCCTCTGAACTCTTGGACAAGGTTGGAACGTAACAGGGACTTTTAATCTGCATTGTCTGTGTCTCTTTCATTGGCTGGGCATTGTCAACCAGTACCAAAGAGCTACATCCAATGAAACACAGTAATTTAGTTACACTGTTGCTCTGGGAAAATGTATAAATGATTCAGTCCTCACAAGACAATCACCGTGTGGAATCTGGTCATATTCACTCAGTGCTGATATTACATCTGGACATCTGGTGTGGCAGGATGGGGAGAGGACAGCACTGCTGTGCTGTGGGTTCAATGTGTGTGGGAGTCCCTGGTTTAACACAGTCCCCCAGTGAATCACTTCATCATCTGGATGACTGACTGATATTACAGATGAGCTTTTCATTCCTGCTGGTGATTGTGCTGCTGCCTGCAGAGAATTATACAGAGTAATTCAAATTGTAAAATGTCCAACATGTCCTAAATGCTTGTGAAGAGGTTTGTGAAGGTTGCCAGTCTCACCATTATTAGAAGCAGGAAGCCTTGCAGTAATTTCCAGCATATTTCCATGATGCTGATGTAGCCGCTGTTATGTGTTAATCAAGCCGCTCACTTTTTTGCAGCGGTCGACTCAATGTTTTGCTTTCAGTAAGTATTTCCATTTTTAAATTAACTGCATCAGTTAAAGGATTGATCCCATTGTATCTCATTAATTCAGTGTCACTGTTGCCATGTTGCAAAAGAAACCAACAAACCAATGAAATTCACCAAGAAAAATTTTAAAAATTTAAAACATATGCATGCACACCCACTCTGACTGCTTTGTGGTTGTTGTGTGGGAAAGAAGTCCAAAGTTTGTTCTTCATCTTTGGCAGCTTATTCATGCAACAAGGCTAATTATATTCTTGTTAAGTATTCTCACTCTTCTGCTTTTTGGAATAATTGTAATCTGAAGTTTTGAAGTCAGACAAAGGGGGATATTTGAAGATAGGCTGATAGGCTTTCAGAGATGTGCTGTCTGATACTCATATAATCTTTAGACATTTAAAAGGCAAAACAATTAATGCACAGCACCATTCTCCTGGAAACCTTGATTGCCTTGTTTGTTATGTAGGCATTTCACACCAAACCAAAACTGGAACCTCATGAAAGTGCTAGATGAAGAGTCAGGTGATTCACCACAGTCAATAGAAGTCAACCTCAAGAGAAAACAAAATGATGTCAGTTGAGAGTGATGGACTGATTGTTGTCACCTATAGATCCACAATGTGAACGTACCAACGCTCCAACCACACCAGTTAGCGTTTGCTGACATCTAGCAGTTTCCAACTAGAAGCAACTACAAAGTCAGAAGCCTATTTCAATGTAAGAGACAATCAGTATGTTTACATGACACTCAAAAAAACAAACAATTATGGCCTTAATCCTCCTATAACTGGACAACTAAAGTGCA
The DNA here is from genome assembly GCA_900303245.1 of Selene dorsalis. NCBI lineage: Eukaryota > Metazoa > Chordata > Actinopteri > Carangiformes > Carangidae > Selene > Selene dorsalis. The sequence goes on along the minus strand of OMNW01029441.1, from coordinate 15,881 downwards.
TGTAAACGTTTTGGTCTGACTAAAACTGGACTTCTCCAGATTAGACTAAAACACAGAGATGATGCGATCAGAAACCAGTTTTCTTCTGCATGTATACGCATTCGTCTGACTGAAACTGGACAATGCATGCGCGCATGCTCCACAACAGTAGTGACGGCACAAAGTGTAGCATAGAAACCAGCCTGTCAAAAAACAAAAAAAAAAAGCACCTGGGCTGAAGCCTCAGCGCTGATTCATTGTATTTCACAATAAATAAAGTACAACCACCAGATGTGTTTGGTAAAAAAAAAAAAGGAAGCCAGAGGCCAGACCCATCACGACCTGAGTCATTTGTATATATTTTCGGCCTGAACCTGGCCTGGACCAGTGCATCCAGTCAGGAACTCTAGTTGATAGCTCTCCTACTCTCTCCACTTATTTACTAGGTGACAGAAAAGTCAACCACAAAGGGGTCCATATCAACCTGCTGAAATTAGACATTTTGCCATCTATGGTGGACATATTTCCATCAACTATTCTTGTAAACTGGGACAAAGACAAAACTCCGATGAGACGCCCAACTCGTGAGCATAGCTTACTTACTGTTTTTTTCTCTAAGAACTCACTGACTAGTAAAATCCAGTGCAAGATTTACCCCAGTCTGGTGTCTTGCTCATCTACTCTTCTTCGTCTTCAACACCTCTGCCATGACAAGCACACTGAGAATAGAGAGCTAGCTAGATTCTCATAGCTAGGTGAGAGGTGTTGGCACGTGACATGCTGACTGAAAGTGATTTGTGTTCTGGTGAGAGGTTGCAGACTCAGACAGGTAAAGTTACATAGTGTAATACCAGGCCAGGGGTTTGTGCTGTGTCAGTGACAGAGGCCATTCTCACTCATGCAAGTCAATGAAATGTCAAAATGAACTATCTTCGAACAGTTACATAGTGTTGCTGTCCTCCAGAGATGTACAGTGAGAACAATCCCGTTGGGCATCCTGTCACATAGATAGGAAGATATGAGGCTTTTACAGGTGAAGAGTTTTCCCTTGCATCATTTAGACTGAATCAAAGCCCTGCAGAGAAAATGAAACATACAGAGATGTAGTTGAAAGAGCCGGAGAGAATGAGAGGGAGGAAAACAGGAAAAGGAGAAGAGGTGCAAAACATAAGAGGAAGGAAGAGATGAGACAGAACTGGAGGAGAGATTACAAGTGGGAAGACAGAAATTGAGGCAACGATGAAGATGTAAGAGATGAGCCAGAGGAGAGAGAAGGACACGAGTATTAGCGAAGAAAAGGCTTTATTATCATTTAAATTGGAGTAACAAGCAGTCAGAGCAATCATCATTTGGCTCTCGGATCGACAGCCTCTGCTGTGCAACACACACGAAAAACACATGCCTTGATCAGGCCTGTGTATTTTGATGTCGTGTATTCACAGTAGCAGTTCTGTTCTAATGATCCCCCCACTGGCAGTGGGCTACTGAACTAATACATCTCTCTGTGTGTATGCCTCGATGATGAGATTACCCCTCATTGCACAATGTGGACATGGTACTTACCTGCACACACACTTTTTCCTCACATGCTGGCAGTTTAAACACCGGCGGCATTACAGTGATTTAAAGGTGAATCTGACCAGTGAAGGATATGAGGAACAGTGGCTGGATGGACAGAATCACAATGAAGGAGTTGGATCAGGTTTGATATTATTCTCTGTTTTCTCTTTTTTCACTGCTGCACAGTTTGTATATGTCATAAATACAGCTGCAAAGCCAGATGGACATTCCTGAAGTAACTTATACTTAATTAAATATCTTCAGCATGAAAACACTAAGGGTGTCCTTGACTAAGGATTTTCATGGTCGAATCTGATTCGTCAGATTTTGCCTTAAGTCGACTAATCCTCAAATCATGTTGTTTTTTTCCATCAATTCATGATTTCAATCGTGTCTTTTTCCGCCCCAGAGATAAAAGCTAAAACACCTGAATAAACACATTAATTCTTCAGTTGGCATAAGATAACAATAAGTGGGCATTCTCTATCCATCCTTTTCCTTATGTCACTCATTAGGCTCACGTGCATGACCTCACCATCTCTTTCAGGGATGGTGTAGCAATGATGAGTATGAGTTTGTGCTGTGAATGAGTGTGTATGGAGAATGAAAATGTGAAGCCCCATCATTGTGTGGCCATGATGTGTGCATCAGTGCTTGTCGCCGGTTCAGGGGTCGAGTGTCACAGCGCCATGGACAGCGCTGTTTTGTGTATGTAGTGTGTGTATGTGTGTGAGTATAGTGCTGCACAATCGATAGACAGAGAATGCATCCCTTAGTTTAATCTTGTAAATAAAACTTGAGGCCCAAATTTAATTTTCCCTACATTGAAGGAAAACTACATCAAGTAGAGAAAGAGAGACGGGAGCACCGCTGCTCGAGCACTCACTGTGATTTCTATCAAAATAGGCTAGCCTATCTTATAGGAAAACAAAGAAATTCTAGAGTGGTACAATTTTTTTTTTAATAACCACATTTGGTGACGATTTGATGATGAGGTTGATAGTGGAAACAGACCTCTCCGAATCGAATCGTCAAATAGTCGACTATTCGGAGTCACTCCTAGAAAACACAACAGTGTTCTAGATGGTGTAATAATACAACAGGACTCATTATATTTTATTTGTGCATTTATTTATTTTTTCCTTTATTGGATGGGACAGTTGAGATATGACAGGAAACAGGCAGAGAGAATGGAGGACAGACATGGAGTAAATTATCGGCCTAATCAGGGGTCAAACTGGTGATCTCCTGCTCTCTCTCTCCACTCACCCACCAGAGCACTGCAATACTACAGGTCTATGTAGTGACTAATGAAGGAGCAAACTGTCATGGTTGCCATGTTGGTGTTCCCCTCAGTTTTCACCCCTTTTTTGTGCATCCTGTTATGTGTCTGTTCTGTCTGTCAGGTGTCTGTGGGTCTGTCTGTCTGTCTGTCTGTCTGTCTGTCTGTCTGTCTGTCTGTCTTTCAGAGGCGTGGTCTTTCCGGCTCCCAGGACTTCACTGCTCAGCTGTAGGCAGTCTTCTAATCAGCAACTCCTTAACAACACCAGGCTCCCTTCACTCTTGCCAGATTATACTGTTGGTTACTCGCCACTTGGGTATAGTTCAGGCCGACTTAAGTCAACTTCTGTGTTTTACAAAGTTCCAGCCATGGAGTAAATTTAGTTTCCTTTGTTCTCAGAAACTCCAACCCTGCCACCTCCTCGACTCTCCTCCCTCCTGCCTGCTTGCCACCATCGCCTGCTGCCTGCTTGCCACCATTACAGGCGACTAATAAATACCAATTTCCCATTCCCAGTCCCTGACTCTGTAACTGGGTCCTACAGTAATACCATCGCTCACTTAACAGCAAACTCAATTCCCCATAGACTCCCATTTTAGAATATCCAAATTTTACAGCCTGGGAGAAAAACCCTTCGGGTCTCCATAGATATTTTACTCCTTAATGACAATTGTAGGCTTACAAATTCTGTATAATTAGGGGTGTGGCCACCTTGAGTGACACAGAATTAAGTTATGCTTTCCACAAACCAGTGTGCACTGAGGTCTGAGCTCCTGATGCCATTGTGGCACCATCATTTTATCACAATGTGGCCCATTTGTAATATTCTCAGAGCAGTAGTGGATGAGAACCCTCAATAATTCATATTTAATTTAGCAGATTTTGTGGGCATTTAGTGAAAAGCATGTACTAAATTTTAATTGAGTAAGTAAGTAAGGTCAAGTTCCCATTGAAATGTGGCACAGATAGATTGTAACCTGGCCTTCGATCAGTCAAAGAAATAAACTAAATGTGGGTTCTGGTCCTAGTTGGGTTACAGAATCCTGGTGCACCACAGATGCCTGTCCTCCCTGGCTGCTGACAGTTGTCAGGCCCAGCATCAATCACTCCGGATGGCAGCAGAGGAAGTGGTGCCAGAGTGTTGTTCAAAAGTATTTCAGCTGACTTTGCTTCCATTCAACGCTGCAACTGAGAGTGTCAGAGCAGCATACAAATATGAGTCACACGCTAAACTGCACCGCTCCACTTGCCATCTCCATATCCATCTCCATCTCCATTCGCCTTCCCTGGTCCCATTACACAAGTTCTAGTTGGTAAATGAGTTCAGGTGCTGCTGTGTTCTCCTCTCTAAGATTTGCGTAATTAGAGAAATTAGATTGTTAATGCATTTAAAAACCTGTTGACCATAAGAGAGCACACTGAATTGAGATTTAGCTAGTCTATCTCATCTATGTTAGGAACACAAAATAAATCACTAAAATACATTCACAGAGGAGAGGTTAGATTGTACTGGCCTGTGCCAGAATAAAATAACTCAAACAAACCCCTCAGCTGTGTCACAGAGTCCAGAGCAGCAGCCTGTGATCCATCTCCTGTTCAAAGAATACCAAAAACATAAAAATGGAATTTAAATCCTCCTTTCAAAGTGTAAAACATATAGAAGGAACAACAATACATTCAGAAAAGGCTGCTGTGGTGAGTGAGTGGTTAGACTTGTGTGTCCCATTTGGACATACTGATCCCCAAAGTAGGAGACCACCCTATCAGCTACCAGTTCAGACAGATCCTTTTATTGCATGCAAATCCCCCATTCGTCTTCCCATCTCCACCGTCTCTGTCCTTAAAAGCATAAAACTGTAAAAAACAACAAAAAACAAAAAAAAAACAACTAAATACATTCCAAAAAACAGAGAGGAGGGATCCAAAAGGGATCAAAGTTTCCCTCAGCCTGGTCTTGTCCTCAGCCTGATTTGTTGTCCACATGGGGGTCATGGGAGTTCCATGAATGGAGGATGAGGCTTTACCTCATAAGGGAGAAGCTTTGAAAATGTTTTAAAATTTTCCCACTCACCAAACAATCTGCCCTCTTCCCTTCTCCTGGCCACGCCCCCACACCTGCGAACCAATGTGCCCTGGAACAGAAAGCTACACTTGGCACAGTAAAAGCATTAGTGGTCTAAATGGATTCAAATCTACACTTTAACCTTGCAAGAGTTTCTTTATTTTTTTAGCTTTCAAATTTACATATCTGTAACTCTGCCCCCTTGTGGCTGTGTCAGAGAGTGACTAGGAGAATGAGGCTAGATGCAACTGTTTCACTGACCTTTATGCAACAAAACATGGCACCAGAGTTACTTGATTCATCCAAAATCCAAAAGGTTTTTTTTTTAATGTTACTTTTTTATAACCACCACACCATTACCATTTTTCCCCATTTGCCCTCCACCTGCACTTCACCATCTGTGAAACACTTGTTAAAAGTCCTTTGAATGTCAAATCAAATCAAACGCCAGAAACAGAAATGATAATCTGGCACAGAGAAAACAGAGAGTACATAACAAGTTGACCGACTGCACGGCAAAGCGACTAACTTTTAAATAAGTGACTTAAATGTTATTGCTATGACATTGTTATTTTTCGATAATTAGCCTACGCCCCCCGTGCAGGTTGTACAAAGAAGAAAAGAAAAAAGGGAAGAAAGAAAAAGCGAAGCATAAGGTGTTTATTCGTGACAGAGAACTTTGAAAGTGACCCCTGAGTCAGAGGATTGTAACTCAACCCACCTCCTGCCCCTCCTTTATGCAGGGAAAGTTTCATGAATGAGAAAACACACTGAAACTTTAATGAAGAGCTGATTGTTCACTGCAGCTTTCCAGGTGAAAAGGTTGCAATTAAAGAAGTTATACAGAAGAAAGTGCTCTTCTTATCTGGTAGAGTTATGTCATATTGTTGTAAACTTACTTACGTTGTGATATAATACATACAAATGACAGTGAACTGATCTCAAAACTCATTAATTCTCTAACTGTTAAGACAAGATGTACAGCTGTATAGATAAGATAAAGTAAACATCAAGAATTTAAACAATGTCGTACCTCAATTGAGTTTTTCTGGGTGTGTTCTTTTGCACAATGCCAAGTACAGATGGCAGAGTCTGTCAGTACATCCCAAACTTTGTCCAAAATGAATTAAAAACTTTCAGGCTGGACCAGACGACCATGGAAATTTGGAAGGACTTTCACGATGTACAGTGAATGAATCCAAATAGCATTTGCACAAAAAGTACATCTGTGTTTTTACAGATGATGAATCCTGACAAAGTTCAGCATCATTTCAATCAATTCATTCACATTTCTCTCTGTGCCTCACCCTGCTTTCCTGTAAATAGCTGACTGTGGAAGTTTTCAATCAAGCAATCAGCTCCTGGCACAGTCTCAACCATGCAATATTGTCGCTGTCAGAAAATCTGTTCTCCTGTCAGCTGTCATTATGGTGTCTATTGCTGCGACCCCTCCTCCACACCTTTCGCCTCCAGTCTCGATACCCAGCGTCGGGTCGATCTCCTCATCACACTCAGCGTTCTCGTCTTCACATCGCCAGCACCAGTGACTAAACCTCAGGGGTTTCCTGTTCTGTGTCAAATAATAAAGACACATCTCACCTTTCTTCTCTCGTTTTTGCGCATGGCAGTAACCATGAATAAACTACTGTTTCCACGGTTTGAAGAATGATTGTTCGATCTCCAGGTCCTTGATTTCACATTTAACCATCACACTGTGGGAAACACAATAGAAACTACAGCAGAGTGGTTTGTTTTTTGAACCTGAAGCTGCTGCGGTGAGGCTTTGTGTCCAATAATCAATAATAATTATAATATTTCAAGATGGAACGTGTCTTTCTACCTTTTAAATGAACAATTTTGATGGGTTTTTTTCACGTATATGCTGAAAAAGTTGGAAATAATAATGTGAGGTAATTGTATGCTAATGTAGGCGAAGGTGCCTGGAGGGTAAACGAGTACACAGGAGGAGTGTCAGGAGGTGAGTTTGGAAATCAGCTCCCATCTGCTGCGGCACTTTAGAGGCCATGGACTTTAACACAGTGGACAAGAAAGGACAGGTGCTGGAGGTCAGACGCTCAGGGCACAGAGCATCTGTATGTGTATCCAGGAAGGACTGTGTTATCTGTCTGTGTGTGTGTGAGAGAGAGAGAGCGAGAGACAGAGAGAGAGAGAGGGACAGATGCAGGCATAGCGGGTGCACCGTCCCCTGACAGGTGACAACTCTAACTGCTTTGAAAACCTTATGGCCAACAGAACAGGGTCACATTGTTAGTTAAATACTTTCTGATTCTCCGGGGGCGCTCACTTTCACCTGGCCAATGTGCCGCAGGGACACTGTTAATTAGGTTCTTTAGGAAGTGCTGGCAGTGCTTTCACTATGTCCATGATAAACAGCCAACATTTTCTGGCCTTAAAAATCAGCCAGGTTTGTCTGATGCCTCCTGTTCAAAGGAAAACAGGTTTTTAACATGAAAATATGTTGTAGAAATTACACGATGTTGACTCCAACATCCACTAAGTATACAATAGTGGATGTTGAGGGACATTTCAACATTTAATATATATCTTACAGTTTTAACTTCTCATCAGAAAACATACATCACTCACTGACCTACTAAGAATATATGAGAATTAGCTGAACACCCAGATGAACCAAACCCTGAAGGCCGGGTGGTGGGTCCAGGTGGGCGGGGTTTGAGGCATATCTCAGAGTTATGACCTTGTAGTTGTGACATCACAAAGTTACAGAAGTCCTGACAGCTTGTTATAAGTCAGTTTTTGAATACAGGCTGTGTGCATTTCTCTGTGCACTGAGCTCTTTAATACTTCACAGTATTAATTTCAGACCTTTATAATCAAAAGAACATAGAAATATATCTTAAATACATGATGGGACCTTTAATTATTTTGTAAACAGAATAGATGGTTACATAGGAAAGGAGACTGCCAGATAGATAGCTGTTAACCACCAATTCAACCATGATAGTAAAACTAATATTAAAAGTAGCAGGCAGGTGGATAAAATGGTATGTTAAATGTTGGCATTATAACATCTTTTATTGGTATTTATAGTTAACAATGCTCTGCAGCATGTGAGCAAAGTTATATGAGGCAACTGCCCTTAAAGCAACCAACCAAAAGTCTCACACTATGATATGATTATCATTCATTATTATGTATGTAAATGGAGCCACTGTATCATACTACCCATGTTCACATTAATCAATCTAATGTGACCATCTCAGTTGAAGAAAGGTAACCTCACCTGTAGAAGAGTTTCTAATATGGAAATAAAGTTGCAAAGAGAAAAGAAATAAAAAACTGTGGGATGTGTTTTACATTTTAAATATACCAGAGTATTAAAACACATCTTTGAGCATTAGGTTTATCCTTCTTAAGTCAGAATAACTTTGGTGTCCGTAGCTCAATGTTTCATCTTTCATTTGATTTCAATTCAACTTGTCAGTCTTCATTCTCCGTCCTTGAGAGCACATGGCCTTCAGCCAAACTGAAGGGCAGGGTTGACAAGGATGTGTAGATGATTTCATCACTCTTGCTTTGGAAAAAGAAGAAAAAAAACGATAATTGGCCAAAATTCGAAAGTGAAAGTTTTTCACCTTAGCAGTAGAACAGGTTTATCTTCCTTGGGCCTGGTCCACTGGGTACCATTTTGTGTAGCACTCCACAATGACAGTTTCCTGATAACAAGGTAGAGGTGGCTGGTACAAATGAACCAATCACACACCAATAATGTTCGCTCATTGAGTCAGCAGGGAGCAGCTGAGACAGGTTGCAGAGCCAGAAGGAGACCAACACAGCCAGTGCTGAGTGATAAAGCGTGGGGACAGATATTTGCTTAAATATCAGGTCAGACTACATTATTTAAGCTTCGTCCTGGACTCCACTCTCACTTATCCTCTGACAAAACAGATAGAGCAGCTGCACAGAGAGGGGTCATCACACCTAGGTTTTAGTTTAGGGATAAGTTCAACATGTTTAGAAGTTTGCTGGTTGGCAAACACTCACATTAATACCCAATCTGTCTCATGTAAAAAATTCATAAAAGGTCAAAAACTGACTTTTTCTTCAAATGTCTTCACAGCTGTACTCACTCTCTGATTTCCTGTGTGCTCATCAATTGAAGTCTAATACAAACTAAAATGTAACCAACAGCTGATAGATTTAACCTGAACCCTTTATTTATCCCTGAGGGGAAAATATGTGTCCAGCAGTTCATTGGTAATAATGATAACAGTAGGTAGTGAGTGTATTCATGATCCTCTTCTTTTGGCTCAGGGGTTCTACGGCCTGATGACAGAGAGGACAAAGGATTTGCTGAAGCTCTCAGTCACTGCAGCACAGTGAGCCAAGACAATGTAAACCTTCATTTTCATACTCTGCTGACATGAAAATTTAAATTATATTTAATTTGGTCATTTAAAAAAAAAAAAATGCACATACCACCGAAGGAGCTCGTGAATGGTTAAAGGGGAACTATGCAGGTTCGGTCGCTTTTCCTCTGTTTTGCTAACTCTCCTCTGGGCCATGTGCATTTGTTTTTAACAAAGCCACCGAAAAAAGCAATCCATAGAGCGCTGGATAATGTTATATAACATATACGATGATACAACGTTTATATTTGTGTAGTGTTAACCGTCATAAACAAAAGATTACGGGTTATGGGCGCGTTTATGTTGCAGTACGCACAGACGAGAGCTGGGACACAGGTTGCTGCAAGGTTGGTTTTCAGTCCAGAGATGCCAGGTAGAAGACAGAGAGCCTCCATTCTCCCTGTAACAAGTTACAACTCGTGTATCTAACCATCACAATTACTCTGAAGCTGTTTAATTAAGGTAAAAATGTAACATAGCCACGGCAAAATCCTGCATAGTTCCTCTTTAAAATCCAAATGAGCTTTGTTGTCCCAGGGGTCTTGGTTGTAATTGTAAAAGATATTTTTAAGTCAAACAAGCCGCAGCACAAAGAACAGCACAGAGACGCTCTCCTCAGGACGGAGGAACCTCTGCCATTATCAACAGTGAAAGATGAGGAGCCCTGCTGGCCACCAGATCAGAGGATGTGAAGGAGCTCGGATGGTCA
>OMNW01029437.1:0-13279 GCA_900303245.1 Selene dorsalis | reverse complement strand
TTCCTCACATGCCCGAAAACTATCGTAGCCGCCCAGCCAGTGACAGGTACACATGATTGAAGAGCATCTCTGCGGGAGAAAACAACGGATGCTTAGGCATGCCATCCAATCACCCATCTCATACATACAGAGAGACTGGCTGATTGATGTCAGGTTATACTAACCCAGCTTGTCCTCATTAACCAAGTGCCATCTTTAAAAGGTGACCTATGATGCTGTGCACTCTAAAAATTGAATACGCTTCATGATAAGAGTTTTGAAATTAAAAAAGAAAATACAGGGTTTGTGAGAATGTACATATGAAAGACAAAATAAAATAAATAAAAAATAAAAACACTTAGTTAGAAACAAACTTTGGTATACACCTATGACCACAGCGTGCAAGACCCACAGCAAGGTATCATCTTTAAATAATCAACTGCTGTGAGAAGTGTTTTATTTTAACCCATAAAGACACTTAAATCCCTCACTGGCTCAGTCTGCATCTTAGCAGAGCCAATAGTATACCTCTACTTTTTAGAGCGTGTGGCCTCTATCCATGTCCAACATGGGTATTTGATTGCTCCATGAACAAACACTGGGTGCAGAGACGCTTCATAAAATGTGTCCAGCCCATTAAGTCTGAGGGAAGGACTCCATAATGGCTGTCCTTCCACAGGCCTGTCTGTTCAGACAGCAGAGATTGAGTGACTTCCCCCTGTCGTATACAAGCATGGCGTGGCACCACATCCTTATTTCAATAGAAGGACAGAAACACACATACAAACACCTGTGTTGAAGTGATGACTAGAATTAAATTAAATTATGGCATCTTATCCCAGTATCCCAAGGGTGTTGTGTGAATGGTTAGCCGTGTGTGCTGTGTCTACTGTATGAATGTGCCTGTGAAAGGGTGAATGTGACAAACAGCGCTTTGAGTGGTCCGAGTGACTAGAAAAGCGCTATATAAGTGCAAGTCCATTTACCATTTACCTAAAGAATTAACATCACACACACACAAGCAGAGAGTGGGTTCTCTTTATGTGTTACACTGTGCATACATCACCTCATGCATTACATCATATGTTTCATCACTCTACCTCAGCTCCACACATTTTAATGTCTTCCTTGCAGAAGGGCCAAACTTTCTACTGTTGCTGACAAAAATGTGCATGAGCTATGGAACAAAGGCAAAACTCAAAAAGCGCATCATTGGTTGCCAGAACACATCTGTGGTAAAATAAGTCTGACTATATTTTAGAAAGGACTCTGGATTATTGTAATCCATTCTTAGATGTTACCTGTCTTGCTCTGGTGCTCCTGGGCATCCCGCTGTGTCTGTCTATGTGTGTGTGTGTTTGTACATGTTGGAGAGGGGGAAAGAGAGGTGGGGTCATTCCAAATTTCTCATGTGATGGAGCATAACAGAATTGTAATACACAGCAACATCATAAATTTGATTACATTACATTGCACTGCAAGCCTGTAAGACATTTCCAGAGACCATAAAAAAAGCTATAACTAAGTTACCACGGTTACAGAGAAAAATGAATAAAGCCATTTTCTTTTAACAACCCGGGCGCTGGCGAGATATTGTTCTCTCCTCTGGCTTTTATGAGCTCTGCAGACGCGCGATGCGCTCATTGCGATCGAAACAGGAGACGGAACAAGATGGAAAATGCACAACTTAGGTAAAATAGACAAGATTGTTGTGAGGCAAATCGTTAAACGCGAGTCTTTACATAAAAAGGTGCTGTCGTATCCTAATCACATATCAGGAATCTCCGACGCTTTAATATAATGAATCTGAATGATGTAGAAGGCAAAAAGAAAAGTGTTTGCAGTGGGTTTAGAGAAAGGATGGATACATTCAGGGCTCTTCCACATCTTAAAACTTTATCATTATGTCATATCATTTTCAGTTTGAGGGAGTCATTTTATATGGCAGCAGATATGTGCGTAATTTCGAACCAATATCCCCAGGGTGAAAAAAGTGAAGGCAGTAAAATGCCCAATTATGAAAGTTTGAAATTGAGATTATTTCGCATTGGACATACAAGAACACCGGAGATATCGGCCAATATCCGCGGAGACAGCAGGGTCTCAATACGCGGGTGGGGATGTATTTCAAATTGGGAGTTTCCAGCATTCAAAAAAGGGCATCACCAGCACTTACAAAAAGTCAGTGTCAGTGATGTGCTCAATCTCGGCGAAGCTGAGGAAAGCTCGAGTGGCGCACCTTGAAATGAGCCCAACTCCACCGACAACATGATGCGCAAAGGCAACCCCGGTCCTGGGGTGTGTTATACGGACCAGTGCTACAGTAAGGACTCCCTCCCCTCCAAAAAAAGAAAGTCCGGCATGTAGGGCTTCAGTATCATATCAAACAGCGATTGACAGAGAGAGAGAGAGAGAGAGAGAGAGAGAGAAGGGAGGAGGAGAGGGAGGTGAAATATCGAAAATGGCATTTCCGATCGATGCCTGCAAGAGGAACTGAATGTGTCATGATCTACGAGCATGTTCGTATCAATGGATTCTAACGCAAAGCATCTCATGGTCGACTTGGTAAATGAAACAGGTGCACTTGTTAGATGAAGCACCCCCGCACGCGCGCGCGCGCGCGCACACACACACACACACACACTACTCTCTCTGTCTTTCTCACACACGCGCGCACACACACATGCACACGCACGCTCGCACGCGCGCACACACACCCGCCCGAAAAGAAGATGATTCAGAAATTTGCGTTATGCTCAAAAGCTGTACAGCGCAGACTGTGTACGAAGAAACATCCATGAGAATGTTCGTTCTTCCCTCTGCTGCAGAACCACCCAGGTTTCTTTCATTTGGGAGATTAAGATTGTAATTAACTCTCAGTGGGTTGAATTAAAGAGGGGGAAGCCGTGCCCATTACCACCGTCATTCGGAATGATGGATATCCTTCATACACAGCTCTGCCACCACCAGCAGCACCACCAGCACCAGCAGCAGCTTTGCGGTGGCAGAGTCCGATCTCCCGCTGAGTCCGGGACTATCGAGCATCTCTCATCCATCCATCGCAACGCTCCGCGTCACTCGAACAAGCTTCTTTGCAGTATTCTGAAACGATGCCCCTCTTTGGACACTTGCCTGGGTCTCTGCACGGGTCTTAGAAAACGGCAAGTTAGCGCACGGCTCGTGCGCTCCGAAACCAAATGCCCACATGCCTATTCTTTGTTTAAACGTTAAGCGAATTAGAAAGAAAAAAAAACATGATTAAAATGTACTGATAGTGGGGAAAAATGGGAGAGAGAAAGAAACTGAGAGAGAAAAGTAGCTGGGCAGAGTCAGGGTAAAGGGAGACAGGGAAGTATGCCTACCTTTTGTCAGCCTCGGAGTTCCTTTCTCTTTCTTCACAGCTTATAAAACCCTCACATCTTCATGATTAAAAGAAGCAATAATCCCCGTGTTTGTGGTCAATGTGTGCGTCCCTGCTGCAGGTCCAGTTAGGAGCGCTTCACGGACTCCTCTACCGGGTTAAATAATGTTTTTTTTTTCTTTTCTTAAATCCACCCCAAGAGCGCAGGTTGCTCAGGACGCGTCTGAGTGTACGGCAGGAGGAGTCGCTCCCTCAGCAGCAGCAGCAGCAGCAGCTACCGTGCGCACTTGGAGAAACCAGAGCTCTGTCCGCGCAGGGAAGCTGAGGGAATGATGTCATGCGTCCGGCCCTCCCTCTCTAGCCACCCCACAACTCACGGCTCTCTCCAACTCCCCCCATCCTCCTGCACCCCCTCCACCCATTATTTATGGCACGATGTTTTAATATTTGCACAGTGACAAAAAAAGACCATTAATATACATTTAATCAACAGTCGCTTTCGATCTGGATCTTTTTGCAACATTTTTATAAAACACATGTTTATTACATGATCATAATAGCCTGCCATTTGTTTGTTGAGCAGCAGAGATAAATCTCCAGTTGTTTGAAAAAGGTTTGAAGCCGGAACAGACACCGGACAAACTGTCTTTAAGGGTCTTTTTTTTGCAGTGCTCTACTTGACGTGATGAAGTCATGACGTATCCCCACGCCTCGCTGAAGGTGTCGGCCAGTCAAATCGTCAGCCTTGCTTTACCCGGGATAAGAGGGGAGGTAAGGTAGCACGAAACAGACCAATGCACGCTACACACTGAGTGAAAGCAGCCTCCCCCTCCCCGGTGCAGCCGGAGTATCTTAAAGATAAAGCATGATATCTTCTTATCATAGTGCATCGTGCATGTCATATTCTGCACTGCAAACAAAAAAGTCTTTTTAACATTTCATTTAGTCTTCCCTTTGATATGGAAGATGCTATGTATTTTAATCTAATTTTGAAAGGGTAATTAGTTCTACTGCACAATATATGCAAGGTTTTGTTAGGATGATTTCTTGTCAAACATTGACATAGCCACCAAAAATGAGTTTTCAGCTTCCTTTATTTCTCTGAGAATATCTGAAATAACATCTAAATGTTTATGAACTAGAAGGTAAATATAGGTGAAGGTCAGCGAGTGATGCTAAATAAGTATATTTTGGCATAGGCTATTTAAAGTCTCATCATATGCATTTGAATTCTTCACAATGGCTGAGCAAGGTATAAGATATTTTCCGCACTCTGACTTTGCCTCTTGCTAAAAAAAAAAAAAAAAAAAAAAAAAAAAACACCTGAAAGAATGAGATTGCATTTAATCAATCAACTTCAGCTGCAGGTTTTAGTTAATCAGATATTTTAAGTGGCAGGGCCGCTTTCCACTACACTATATATTGGTCCACAGATGCTCTCATGGGGACAAGCTGCAATGTAGTGTATTGCTGGAGCCCAGCCATTCGTGCTTCCCATAATGCATGGGCTTGTTCCTTTAGTGGTTCTTAAGGGAAGCAGTTTGTGTCAAGTATCAAAGAATTGGCTGTTGGCGGACGCCGGGAAACACAGGTTCTGTGGTCAATACCTCACTGTCATCTATCAGACCACCCCTCCCATTGAGCAGTTCACTCTGCAGTACATGTTGTATTACCCCATGTTAAGGACAGGTCACTGACTTGCCAGTAGCAGAAAGGGCTAAATCACAAATACGTTCACACACAGTTTCACATCACACCTGTGGGCACCATTGAGTCCTCAAGTTAGCAGAACTAAATGTTTTTTTTATGTGTATGTCTACCAAGATCACCTATGTGACCCAGAGAACTTTATATACACTTAAAGTAATATTGCCAGTTGTTTTAGACATAAGACACCTTTGTTGTTTTTTAAGGTCTATTTTATATGCTCAAATGGTTGTAAAGTATAACACAATCTTACCAAGGTGAAGTTATCAGCTGTGCCATGTCTGAGGGGTGGGGTTATATAGACGCTATAGTGCTTTAAAAAAGTGTTTGGAGCTCTCCAGTTTTGTGATAAATTTTCAAATGTTGCAGCCTTAGAAAAAATCCGTCATTAATCCACTTTGAACATTTTTGCATGTTTTTACAAAAATCACATCAACATAAGTATTCAGTCCAGACATTTGGCTGCCTCCTACTCCTCTTGACATCTTTGATATGTCTCTTGATTGGAGTCCAGATGTTGTAAATCCTGTGAAAGAGGGATCAACACCCCTGGCCAAATAAGGTCTCACCAGTGTGGGCTGTATGGCACAGTTTGGCAGAGTTTTCAATGAAGCACATAAAAGACTCTCAGACTGAGAAACAAGATTTGCTGGTTTAATGAAACCATGATTGAAACCGTTAAGCCTCGGTTCTTAGCTGTTTAGCCTAGCCTCTGGGCTAAAAACACCAGGAGCTAACAAAAAGCTTGCATGTTGATAAATTACGGTTGGTTTGCCATCTGATGATTGAATGAGCCTCTTTGCCTCATTAAGCCATGTAGATAAAAAAAAATGGGGGGTTCCAGAAGGTATGCAATAAAAACTGAGGTTCAAAATCAGAAAAACTGTGCTTTTCTTATCCAATTCAGAGGATCTCACGAGCAGGTAAGGACATTGACAGGCATGCTGCTGACATATGGTTTGACCTCTTAATAGATCCTGTAGTGTAATCCTAATTACACTGTAAATGATGAATGCATTTTGCCTTCCACACAACATAACATTCACACTTACAAAAAAAGAAAGAAAACATCAATAACCAAACTACCTGTTTAAAGCACAGTGATATAGAACTGACATGGCTATGAAACATCATCTCAGCCTGGTTTGTAAAAAAGAAAACTACAATAACTAAAACAAAAAACACGGTCCTTATAAAAATGGCAGCCCTCAATCGATTTCTGTGTCATGGGCTGGTGGAACAAAGAGGTAATGATGCATAAATTAAGAACCAGGAAGCACCCTCCAAGAGCCAGTGATTTCATCATTTGTGGCCCCAGTGGGGATCAGACTGCTAACCTTGGAAGTGTTGAAGTCATTCTCTACCCACAGAGCTATACAGGGCAATGTGTGACCTTTAAGCCGAACAAAAGCATTTAAGTCCCCTGGACTGATAATTTGATTGTCCTTTTCCTGTCTTTGCCTTTACTTCACATAATTGGACATTCTTTTGATCATGTGTGCTGAGGTCAGTACGAAGGTATAAGCATCACAAGCCAAAAGCCAACAGTGTTGTAAATCTAGGATTCTATACTTTTATGAGTGATGCTGTCACAGTTAAGCATGTTATCTAGATGATTGCCATTGTGTGAAAGTCTTCCAAGGGTGGTCATATTTTATGCAAGAAAGAAAGAAAGAAAGAAAGAAAGAAAGAAAGAAAGAAAGAAAGAAAGAAAGAAAGAAAGACATTTTGTGGGTGTCTTCCTTTAGTGGTGGCATTTAAAAAGTGAGACCAATCAGTAAGACAGTTGACTGCTGTAATAATATTCTCGGAGTAAAATGTGTGTTGCAACCTTGTTGTGCCTTCAAGGTGGATGAATCAGAATCAAAAAAAGTATAAGGAGTGTGTCTCAGCATTAGCATTCGCCTTTTCTTCCGTCAGTGTTACAACATTAACTTGCTGAAATCTATTGGTGTCTAATATAAAGCTCTCTCTCTTAGTCTAACTTGTCAATCCGAAAGCATAGTAAAAGGCTATGACTCTACAGTTGTACACCACGTGGTGAAATCCACTCTGCTATGGATTAAATATGACATATGTAAAATAATAATTAAAGTAAATAAAAGTGATGACACGTCTGATAAAATGACACCTATGGTTGGAGCTCACCTTCCTGGTGTTTGCTTGAGTTCAGCTCTTTTTCAGCTCTCCTTTAAATAACGATTAGACAAGCGGTCCACCCACTCTCCTTTAAAGACAAGAGTGACTGTGCCTTGTCTTTGATTTTCTCACAGCTTCTTTCTGCTCCTCCAACTCCATTCCCTCTCCTTTTCCCATCACCTACTTCCATTCTATCAATCACCTTTTCCTTTCCTTTTCTTCACCTCCTCCCTCACCCCACGTAGCTGACCTCGCTTCTTGCCAACTCCTTTTCCCATTCCTTTACATGTTCGCCGGTGTGTGGGAAACACATGACAATCAGACCAGCTAGATGAGTGCTTTAATTAGAGGAGGAGGAGTGCTCTGTCATCTTGCACTGAACACTGGCAATCGAGGTCCAATAGCATGAAGAAAAGTCAGACAAAGCCATTCATATATATATATATATATATATATGTAGACTATATACATATAAATATAAAATATATCTTATATATATTGTATCTATCAGTTCAGTAATACAAGAACATGGGCCAGCAGAAATAAACTTTATTTATTCATTTTTAATCTTGACCTTTAAAGCTTCTGTTGATCATAAAATGTTTGATTTGTAAATGAAGGGTATGGTTAAATAAAACAACAGCCGCTGGAACATTAGAATTAAATACTGCTAAAAGAAGAAAGAATGAACTATTCAACTGTGATCACCATCTCTTTATTCTTTCTTTTGTCTTTTTTGTATTTCTTTATATTAACAGAGCTACCTACCATCTTCACTACATTGACAGAAATGCACAAACAATAAACACAGGATATTATAGTGCCAGGGCTCACACATGATATTACACACTCTGTTATACTCTGTGTTTTAGTGTTTTGATTCATTTTGTAAATCAGTATATGTATATGTATATAGTATATGGGATATAGCATTCACATAAATATGACAGGCCATATATTTTGTTTTTCTGTTATGTAATATTCGAGAGTTAGTTTGCAGAAAATGTTACCACAACACAGGGTTTTCCAGTCGTCTGTGCAGTTTGGTGATTACAGCAGGTTACTAAAGCCAGAATTAGTGGCTGACTATGCATGTGCACTTTCCAGCTGTGTGGATGGAGCTTAATTAGCCACTCACATTAACTAAGGGTGAACTATCTCACAAATATGTAAATAGCATCATTTACAAGCAGTTTGAATTAATGAATCAAACTTCATTCAGCACGTTCTATGACATGCGTTACCTGCCCACTGTATGTTGCCTACGTGATCAAACAAAGTGTGTTCTATACTCTGCCACAGGTTAGGGTTAGCTGTTGCTTCATGGTTTGCATTAATGTCAACATGTCAAATTCTAGAGAAGCTAATAAGAGGGTCTGTTTTATAGACGTTCAAAGACGTAGGCTCACAGCTGTTAAGATCATTAGAAGTTTGGAGAACTTTGCACTGCACAGTCAGGGATAACACTGCTGAATTTTTTAAAGAAAACCTGTGAAATAAAGAATAATCCTGAGCCAATAACTGACAGTTAGCTTAATGAGAATGGCCATATTGTTTAAAGGATTTACAAGAGGCATCCATCATTACTGTGAACCTTTGATGCAACACAGATGATGTAAACAAGAGTGCCGTGGAGAGAGGAGAGAGGAGGTTGCAGCATTAAGGGTAAGCTGAAATGTGGAAAATATGGCTGGATTCAAAAACCATTATTTTGATTCACAGCCTTTCAATTACTGACCATATTGGATTTTTATACAGACTTAGTATATACACTACTCACAAAAAGTGAGGGATATTCGACTTTTGGGCAAAATTCATGTAAAATGGAAAATGTTCGTTCTACAGTGATATCATATCATAAAGTATAGGGCATTTAAGTATGGAATAGTAATTTCCTCATTTCAAACAACTGAGTGAAACAAAAGCTAACAACAGTGGTGGGTACACGACAACAAAAAATGTCAATGTCTCAATAACTTGTCAGGTGGATTAAAGGACGTCCACTTCTCTGCCTTTCTGTGACACTTCCAGTCTCTCTGCGTCTCTGTTGCAACCTGCTGATGACACTCTAAGCTCAGTGGCAACTTCCCTCTGAGAACATACTGTTTGAAGCTTCACAATGGCCAGCTACTGTTGATTGATTATGAGGTGTCATCTTGGTCTCATGATGTCAAAATGTGAACAGCATGATGAAGAGGACTGTTTAAATACAAACTGTCATTGAACCAGAACATTTGGTGGTCACTTCATGGATCACCCTGTCAGAGAACAGCATGTTATATTATAAGTACAGAAACCAGAAACACTGAACAGTTGGACATGCGCATTCAAAAGTTTAGAGAAGGTTGAATTAAGTTCACCTGTAAAGGTTATCATGAATTTGCCAACCTGTTGGCTGGGTCCCACTGGTGGTTTGCAGAGGTATTGCACAAATAATTTGCTGAGCAGTACCTAGCCCACAATTTTAGTGAAAAGGTTTTTTTTTAAGATAAAAGATAACAATATGAATATGTTGAATGTGTTGCAATGAAATATAAGTGAATGAAATGAATGAATGAGAAAAATACTTTAATTATTTTTCTTATAGTAAAGCCTATCTCCGTAATAAGGCAATGGTATTAATGTCTGATGATGATGACCATCCCAGTCAAAGAGGAACAAGACTCCACTGTAGAGGATGCATTCATGAAATTTTACAGCCTCAGAAATCACCAATTATCAGCCCCTTTGATTAAAGTGATTACACAAATGCTTCAAATAGCAGACACATCTCTACATCAACTGTCCGAAGAAGATGGTTGATCAGGCCTTCACAGTGAAACGGCTGCAAAGAAAACCACAACTGAGGGAGGCCAGTGAGAAGAAGAGAAATGCCAAGAAACACAAGGAACTGACATCAAACCGGTGGAAATCAGTAAATCAGTGCTTTATCTTATGACTCCAAATTTCAGATTTGTGGTTCCAACCAGTGTGTCTTTGTGAGACACAAAAAAGGGGAATGGATGGTATCTGCATGTGTGGTGCCCACCATGAAGCATGGAGGAGGAGGAGGAGGAGGAGGTGTGATGGTGACACTGATGGTGATTTATTCAACACTGAAGGCACATTTAACCAGCATCACTATCACAGTATTCTGCAGTGACATGCCATCCCATCTGGTTTGCTCTTAGTGGGCCCATCGTTTGTTTTTCAACAGGAAAATAACCCCCAAACACACCTCCAGGCCATGTAAGGCCTATTTAACCAATAGGGAGATAGAAGACGCAGTACATCAGATGACCCGGCCGCCACAATCACCCTGAAGCTAATGATGGGATGGTTTGGGATGAGTTGGACCACAGAGTGACAAGACAAGCCAAACATAGGTCACACCACAAATGCTTCTGGTTGAGGTCCAGCGAGTGAAGAACAGAAAAAGCACATTGTGCGGCTTTGTGTGTGTGCATGAGTGTGTATGAATGTGAATGTGCATGTGTGCATGTATTGATGGTTGGCTCTACAGTAGGGTGATTTCTATTATGCTCTTGTTAGAGAGATAAAAACAGTGATGCAGATATGGCTTTTGAGAAGAGATTCTTTTGTTTGTTACCATGGCAATGAGTATGCCCCCATCCACATAGCAACAAGAGTCTCAACAGTTAAAAGATCTTAGGCCTATGTTGTTCAATGAGCAGAACATCACATGAAGGCATACCAGGGTCACAGGGGTTTTGATATTTTGACATTTAGGAGAACAACTCAGACTCTGAAATCACACCAGAACCAGCAACTCGGCAACATGTAGGCGCTTGTACATGCAATCATTCCTTCAAACCAACACTGACTTTTTTTTTATTTTAGAGTTCAAACTATAGGTCAACCCTAAGCACCATTATTTAGAAATAAGCCTCTGAAAATGACTACAGTCAGTCTTTCCAGGTATCTGTGATCCAGGCAATTCCTCCAGTGTTTGCCAGAACTTGCTCAAATTCACACATTTTCTTCAGATAAAACTGGTCCAATTAAAAGAATATTTAACTCAACTGTAATACCAGATAAATAAATGAATAAATAAATAAATAAATAAAAATTAAATCCACAACCACACATGTGAACCACAGTAGTCAAATCTCCACAGACCAACCTTGTGGATTAGAGGACAGAACTTAATTTTCTTAACCAACGAGCCAAATATAGAAAAATTGTTGGTCTGATCAGTGATAATCTTAATGCTAATTGTTTTAGGTAACATAAGTAACATCATTAATTCACAGTTCACTATAAATTAATGATTTAAATGTGTAAAAAGTACAATAATACACAATGTGTGTGACTTTAATAGCAGCCTAAGTTGTTTACATCACTATCATCTGTGTGAAGAAAAAGGTGATACTCTCGTCATTCAGCACATTCAACACACATGCCACTTATAGATAGTGTAGTGATGTGTTTGTACAAACAGTTCAATGACACCAACAGCAACAAGAAAAAAAAATACTTCAGAGATGTTTCTCTGTTGATTTGTCCTAACAAGGTTGGGGTATCTACTCCTGAAACCTATAAGTTGTACTGTGAGGTGCAATGGATGGAAACCAGCTACAGTACCATATGCTGTGGAATAAGTAAAGATTTTACCCGTCGGCAGAGAGAGAGAGAGAGTCAGTGAATTAGTAACATGTCAGTATGAGTGAACCCAGTATGAGTGCATGCTGTGACAACAGTGAATGGAAATAGAAGAGCTGCCGTACAGAGCAATAAATTGTCTATAACATGGACTTATAATGGCTGTGTGAGGGTACTAGGTGTATACAGGAGCCATTCAGAGGCACTTGGCTCATTAGGATGAGGCATTGAGAGGATGAGTGGGTGTATGAGCGGGTGAGTATATGACACGTCAAGGCTTTGATGCACTGACAGGTAGAGGGCTCGTTCTCCATGCTCTTCCCCCGTCATCGTTCCCTCTTTCCACCTCACTCACACATTCTCTCACTCTTGATAAACTCACTGCCAGATGGATTATTGTTCCCCATTTGGTGTCTACGCTGTTTCACTCTCTCCAAGCTCCCTCTGCTTCCTGACTATTGGTCTCTTTTTTTTGCTGCATCTCCTCCTCATTTGCTTCTACTTCTCACTTTTTCTCAGTTGGTGCCTTCTCTCCCTTGCTGCGTTCTGCGTGGATATCTATAGCAACAGCCTGACAGGACATTCAGGTGGGCGAAGGTGCGAACATTCTTCGGAAAAATAATAATAAAAAAGATGAACAGTAAGATGGTATCTCTGTAAATACATGGATCTTTGCAAGGCTGCCTTCTCATCATAGCATTTTAGGGGATAATTTGGAGTAAAGCCATGGTTAAAATAGTTTTGTTTGGATTCATAATGCATGAACAAGTGAAGGATAGCATGAATGATCATCTGCCCCCACTGAGACTGGTTGTTGCACTTGGTCCTTGTCTTCCCGTTAGGCCTGACTTTCAAAAATGCTGTTAAGTTTCTCTGGTTATATTTTTGTCTGTTTGTACCGGTCTCTCTTTCACAGTCACTCATGGACAGAAATAGATTTTTGAGTGCGTGCACACACACACATTCCTGTATGGGCATCATAGTGAGCTCCAGGTAAGTGTGCAGATGAAGTGAGGACCACCCTTTCTGCTACACTTAGAGAGAAGTACTTGTAACTTTCCCCACTAGATGACCCTGATTCAATGTCCCACCTCAGATTCTTTAAGAAACAAAGTGAAACAATCAGCATCAATCAGCATTAAAACACACGACTAGTGAAGTGAGGACTTTTTCATGGGCACCATTTTGGATTAGGGTGTAGCTGGACTATTTGACTTATGTCACTTTTCAAGTCTTTGAGAGGAAATTAGCCAGAGTTCAAAGCCATGTAAAGTCAAATACAGCAGATGTCGTCGGAAGCGTCGGAACATATCAGGTCCCTGTTCTAGTCCCTGTCTGGATCCCGGATCTGGTCCCGGTCCCGGTTCCGATCCCGATCCCGGTCCCGGTCCCGGTTCAGGTGCCGGCCCCGGTCCCGGTTCCGATTCGGATCCCGGTTCCGGTTCGGGTTCCGGTCCCGGTTCCGGTTCGGGTTCGGGTTCCGAACCGGAA
>OMNW01029432.1:0-11801 GCA_900303245.1 Selene dorsalis | reverse complement strand
TTTCAAGGACTTTCCAAAACTTTCCAAACCATGCTTTCCAAAACTCTCCAAACCTGTTCTCGCTTTCCAAAACTTTCAAGGACTTTCCAAAACTTTCAAGGACTTTCCAAAACTTTCAAGGATTTTCCAAAACTTTCAAGGACTTTCCAAAACTTTCCAAACCATGCTTTCCAAAACTCTCCAAACCTGTCCTCACTTTCCAAAACTTTCAAGGACTTTCCAAAACTTTCAAGGATTTTCCAAAACTTTCAAGGACTTTCCAAAACTTTCCAAACCATGCTTTCCAAAACTCTCCAAACCTGTCCTCACTTTTCAAAACTTTCAAGGACTTTCCAAAACTTTCAAGGACTTTCCAAAACTTTCAAGGACTTTCCAAAACTTTCCAAACCATGCTTTCCAAAACTCTCCAAACCTGTCCTCACTTTCCAAAACTCTCCAAACTTTCCAAACCATGCTTTCCAAACCTCTCCAAACCTGTCCTCACTTTCCAAAACTCTCCAAACCTGTCCTCACTTTCCAAAACTCTCCAAACCTGTCCTCACTTTGCAAAACTTTCTCAGCCTGCCCTAACTGATAAAGGTAGACGTTTGCTCTAGGTTCTATATTAATACTGTGAAAGTATCAAAGCCTCAGTCCACAGAGAAATGCACACAGCCTGTATTCAGAAACTGAGCCTTAAAACCAGCCGTCAGGACTTCCTGTCACTTTGTGATGTCACAACAAAGCAGTCACCAAGCTCCGCCCCCCACCAGCTGGACCCACCATCCAACACTTCGCAGGATTTGGTCTCTCTGAGTGTTTTCATTCTGAAATCTGCTCTATTTTTATTGGATCTGAATACAGTCAGAGCCTCCTCCTCTCTTCTGATTGGTTGACACCAACCTCTTGTTACTAGAGCTCCAAAGAGAAGCTGGGATTTTTTTTTTATTTTGGTTATTGAAACCACAAACAGTACTTCAGATGAAACACAGGAGGAGTGTAAAATGTTGAACCTTTAAAAACATGTCATGTTCCCTCAGTCCCACGCTCGCCCTCCTGCTGTCTCAAATCCTCACTAGACTTGTGGTTTCCAAATCTTTATAAGAATGTTTGTGCACCTAAAATATAAAATTGGCTCACATTGAAGCAGCACAAGGACAAACAAAACAAAAAAAGAAAGACTGCAGGCATTTAAGTGGGACTTGAGAGTACGCTGTTATACCCACAGTTCCTTGATATTGGCGGTGATTTCAGCCTTCACTCTTCGGCCAAGGCTTATTTTTATTTCTCCATTTATACCAGGGATGAGAACTCCATCTCACACAGACGTAACGCTGCAAACAGAAACACCACAATGGCCGCACAATCAGGCAGTGATTGAAGAGCAGCCAGTACCCGTTTGTGAAGCCGTGAGCTGAGCGGGCGACACTGAAGACTCTGATTGTAGTTATTTTGTTCGGCTCAGGTTCGGTGCCATCGGCCTGTGATGTGATGAAACCACTACTCCAGAAAAGCTGGTTCTTCCTACTGGAGTAATATTTGACTGAAAAACGAAACGTACAGCAGTGACAAGGTGTTTCAAAAACAGCGACTTTTAAAAAACAAATGATGCGAATGAAAAGAAAGAAGATTAATGATATCCAGATAAAGATTAATGCCCTCTGTAGGAACCAACAGACCTGCAGCATATTGTTGGTTTGGTTTTGTTCAACATAAGAAACATGTTAAATACCACAGGCAATTAAACTTACTTAAAAAAAAAATACTTAACCATATTGTTGAAAATGTATTTTCTTACAAATAGTTCCAGAGGAGAGGAGATAAAAATGTCCAGCTAAAAGCTTGAAAAAGCCTGGGCAGAGGTGGGAGAACGTAAATCGTTGAGGCTGTAAAGTGACTTGATATGCGGCGCCTCCAGAAACCAGGAGCAGACTGTGTATATAATACTTCACTAAAGCATATCCACACTCTACCATCAGAAGTGGATGATTTATGAACCCTCCGTCTCCTTAAATCTGAACAAGCGTGATTGACATGGAAGTTAATTTTCCATATGCTCCGTCACTGCTCTTATAGATCACAGAGGCTGTGGCGGCCGATGCTGACGGAAGTCCAGTTTGAGTTCTGTGAAGATCGATGTGGTCCATAAAAGTGGACACTTTGAGCCTTTTGTGGTTGCACCGGTTTTTGGGAATCGATAAATTCAGCAGCACTTCATCAAAAGGAGCTGAGCAGCCAAAGTAGCTGGAAGAGGGCAGATTCTTCTGGAGTATTTAAACAGCTTTGTGAATCACCTTTCAGGTTATATAAGACAAGGCCTGCATGATATCAGCAAGATGTCCAATGTGCGGTGTATGACTTGCGATAAATAAGCAAATATTCAGGTGAGCATACTAACAATACATTTCTCAATCCGCTGTAGTACATACACCAGGCCTGTGGTGACTACAGTCCATTCATCCAGAATCAGATAGGATACGAAACATTGCATCAAAGTTAGCCATAACTGCTGTGTGAAGCTTTAAATGATGGATACGTTTTTAGAGACCACACTGACCTTAAACTCTGACTTTCGTCCTCCAAAGTCTAATCTGTTCATTCAAGAGTCCTCGTGAATGTTTGTGCCTAGTGTGAAGACGTCCCATCAGGTGTTACTGAGACAGATGCATCGACGGTCAACCTGAAAACAATAGGTCTTGGGTCCTGACTGTTGGTGCTTCAGAGGTGTAGAAAAAGAAAGAAAGATTGAAATTCTGTTGAACTTCTGTGAGAATGGATTTAAAGAAACATGTCTCAAGCCTCTGAGCAAGACAAGAGGATTAGAGCTCTCGGTCTGTACGTTGGATTCAGAGGTTTAAAGAGATGAAAAGGGGGGATAAGAGGAGTTTTCTTTCTTATCTGAGAGGACTGAGTGATTTTTGGGCCATTTGAGCTGATAAAGACAACGACTGCTTGAGGCCCTTTGACCTTGACTGATGTGGGAACAAACTGAACTTTGATGCTCTTGCAGATACTCAGCCTGTGGCGTTCTGGATCGCTGGCCTTAGTTAACAGATGTTTCTGAAATCAAGCTGATGATGTTATTACTAGAGAGCATTTAGCATGGCAATTAAATACTCAAACTGAACTGGCAAATGGATGCTGGAGTGAGAGGACGGTATATAACCTTGTTAGACTTTTTGCGGTTGGGAGAAAGCCAGATCTTTAGTGCCTGTTTCCTGGATGTTAAAGAACTGAGCACATGTACAGATTGAAGGGCATGGTGACATTCACTCGTATATACTCGTATATAACTTTCAGTACAAGTAGGATGAGCACTAAAGCAGCAAATACAAAAATGGATATTAATCTCAGACTCATAACATCCAAAGCAGATGGCCAGATATGAAATGTGGAGTTTCTTTTTGAAATGTTCAGCCTCAGATTTAGATAAATCCATAAGTCTAGAGAAGTGGGATTCACTGGTAAATGTTGAGGTACCCTGGAGGATCAAACGGGGCAGGGCAGAATATTTCCACCTCCCTGGACAGGGTTCAGATGGTGGGGATCATTTTGGGCTCCAGTTTTCAGTTTCCAAAATACTCAAATTATCAGAAAAAGTTGCAGCTTCGCACTTGTGTCCAATGAAATGACAAACCTCAGCAGCTGCAAGTGATATCATACCACAGCACAGGTGGTAAGGTCTGGAAGAGTTAATTACCCCCAAGGCTTCAGGTTGTACTACTCAGCTACTAATGGGCCGACTTATGGCAAATGGTTGTCAGCACATGGACGAGTGCCGGTCCTGGGAGTCTGGCCATTTCTCTTCTGCTGTTGCTCCGCTCCAGTCCTCCGGTGTTCATCAGGCTTGATTTGTTCAGGACGGTGAACATTGTACCGTCTCAAACCAGATTAACAAATCAATGCAACAAAACTGCTCTTTCACTTCAAGCTGATGTCTGTACATTTCCATTTCAAAGGTCAGTCAGGCCCAGAACCCAAACCCTGATCGAGTCCAAGCTGAACCTGACAGGTGTTGTGTTTTCTCTCCGAGCCCAACCCGACTTTGATGCAGCTGGGGTAAAATCAGGTCAGAGCCTCAGTTTGCACTGTCACAGACTTGTTGTTACCAGGCTCACGGCCTGTCTGTTTATCCTGATTACACCGGTTGGCGCCTTGTAAACGACCGTCAAACCCAACCTGAACATTATTTCTTAACTTTAGTCCAAACTCCATCAGGCTCAGGTCCAGTATCCACCCTCTACTGAGTATTTGGTCCGTGTGTGATGACTCTGCTCTGATCTACCAGATGGCTGTACATTAATATCTGCTGGTTAATTTTAATGAGTATGATATCAACATTTTAGATTTCTGAACATAGTTCAGCCTCAGATACATTTAATCGTTTCATATGCTCTATAGCTACAGGCTGTATACATTAATGAGGCTGCTGCTCAAAAGCGTCTCTGCCTTTGAAGCCAAATAAAAGGTGATGACAGGTGGTTGAGTTGTAGTTATGTGTAAATATAGAGTCACTTTATTTACAGATGTTGAAAGAAAAATCCAAGTAAGATTTAACAGGAGATTGTGGACTCAGGTTAATTAAGACGATATTGATCCGAAGCCCAGACAGGATGCTACTGGAATGAAAATATTGGTTCCACATCATTTAATAAAGTGAGTTGGTATGAGAAGATCATAGAGGCCAGGCATGGTGCTTTTACACCAGGCTGAGTGGTTCTTCAAACATGAACACTGTTGTGTACAGTCTGTCCAGTGGGTATATGTGTGTGTGTGTGTGTGTGTGTGTACTGTAAACAGCCAAAGTAACTGCCCTTCCTCATGCCTTTGGTTGCTCATATGTGAAGGCACTCAGGCTGGTGAATATAATCAGATGTAGCAAACTGTAAATTGCGAAGGACTTCTGCTCATCCATCTTAATCTCACAGGGGTTTTTGCGTCACTGGTAGATGACAGCATTATTTTCACTTCGACAGGGTTCGGTTGACCCATTAATTTCCTCCGACTCACTGGAAACACACAGAGGAGGAAAAGACGGTGTCTATTAATCTCTATATACAGAACGAGAGCTTCTATCAGTAGTGCACGCTCTGCTGAGCAGCACCAGGCCGGTGTCAGGATTTATGCTAAAAATGTGTGAAACTGGTTTATCATCCTGTGACCAAGTGATGGTAGGAGTCTTGATGAATGAGCATCTTCAGCTACAGGAACCTTCTAAGGTTTTGCCATCTTGGTTTTGCATGTTAAACCTTGAAGCTAAATAGAAAAAGGAGCATCAGAAATGCCTGTGGCTTTGTGCCACTGTGTGATTTACATGTGTGAATGCATCCGGCCTGTTGAGACAGTCCAGTAAATGGACAATTTTATCTTTAATTCAGGCTCATTCGAAAGCCTGCGTCCGTCCTCCGGGGCTTCCTGCTGGCCGCCTCTTTGGGTTTTGCTTTCCAGCAGCTGATTGTGACCATTGGTACCAGGTGCTCCCCATTAATGACATTCATTTGCGGGGAACACAAGCTGTAATGGATGCACCTTGTCAATAATACAGCCAATGGGGGGGGGGACGGTGCTTTGGATGCCAGCGCCAGTGTGACTGGACTGAGGTCCACATTTGTTAAAAAGCTTCCCCACCCACCAACCTCATCACTAATCCGGAAATTTTCAAGTGAGCCCTAAAAATGATTGACTCGAAAATAACACAGACTATGAGCCTGGTTCAGACTCTCAACTGGTGTCAGCTTCACCTCTTTTTCATGCAGCTCACTCTGCAGTGAGTTGGTGATGATTAGATGACATATCCAGGGTTAGAAGTGAATTATCTACACTCTTCACCGATTGTTTGCTAATTAATCTTTTGCTAATTCTATGAGTGTTTTCCAAAGTTAAGGAGGACAGACACTTGAGAGCGCGGACCTTCTTTATTCAGTAATTCAGCTGTGAGCTAAACCACAACTTTGGTGAGTTAATTGCTACCACAAGACCGTATCTCATCCAGCATCCATAATCACACTGCAGCAGATGTGGTTGAGTTGAGTTGAACCTGTGAGTTTAATTTTCACTTTACTAGACAAATGTATGCTTTAACAGAATTAGGTTTTTGTGTATCTTTGCCCTCCTTTTGACGCACCCTTAATCTTGTATGGCGTTGTAGGGTTACCTGAGTTAATGCTGCTTTGTGAAACTCTACGGTGAGAAAATCGCTACGTTTTACTCACAACACGCAAAGCACAACGTGAACAGTATTACGAGGAGATCAACACAAGCTGAGGTGACTCAGGGCGCGATCCTGGGTGCTTTTTATAAGTGATGATACGCCTTAATGCGTTGTTACAGTTGTTTCCTTCCTTATGGGGCTGGATATAGTTCATAATAATAAGTAGTAAAATTAGAATATGAACAGGATTATTTGTTGGATTCTCTTTACTCACAGTAGATTAGCTTCAGGTTGATTTATGACCCAGTTTCTTTCAGAGGCAGTTAAAGTCGCTGTGTTTGCTACGTTCCTTTAATCGGAAATCACATTCATTGGCTCCGGATCCAACAATGTAGATACTCACCTCTGAATCACCATGACTGTGAGGTTTTCTCCCAGTTTAACCAAGCAAGTCAGGTAACGCTAAAGTTCAATTTCAATTTATCTGGGACCTTCGCTTTGCATGTCGACCCCTGTGGAGTCCTTAATAAGCCGTGGGAGCAGCGAGAACAGTGAGCACTCTCATTTTCTTGTGTTACTGGTTGGTTTGATCTAACTTATGTCAGACTCTTCTTAATTCACTCGAGAGTAAAACATTTTCATTACTTTCCTCTTGCCATGCAGCCCTTTTAAAATATTCAACAAATAGTAAAGCTAAACTCGGGCAGTAACAGAAGTCTCTGCAGATTGCCTCTGAACGCAGCTGAGCGTGTTTGCCTCTGAACGATCACTGTGAGTTGACCCTCTTTATAGCCCTTTT
The DNA here is from genome assembly GCA_900303245.1 of Selene dorsalis. Classification (NCBI taxonomy): domain Eukaryota; kingdom Metazoa; phylum Chordata; class Actinopteri; order Carangiformes; family Carangidae; genus Selene; species Selene dorsalis. Next base: position 4,872 of record OMNW01029432.1, on the reverse strand, counting down.
TTTCTCCATTATTTATTGATCAAGTTTCGCCCGACAAGAAGGGCAGCCAAACAGAGTCGCACCTCGCAACAGCTGTGAATTCACTGACATGTCAAGGGATCTGCAACAAGCTGGGGGCTCAGTTATGAGTGTGTCAATCGGTATCTGTCAAAAATGCTTTTGCTGCTTCGTCATTCTCAGTAAGAAACTTCTCTCAATGCTGCAACATCACTTAGAGCTTCAGCCTTTGTAGACGTGGATTGTCGGTTTTTTAAGCGGGGATGTTTGACTGAAGACGTTTGTACATAGTCTGAAATCATCCGATGTCTGATGACATTTAGGGACAGGTTAGGAGGATGAGCCGGGCTTTAGTTAGTATGCGGACAACAAAGTTCTTGTTTGATGGTCAAACAGTGTCTGAAACCTCGTCCCCCTGCACCTGTCAGGCTTCATCTGACAGGACAATCCAACAGTCAATCAACCGTAGCCTGTTCCTGATGGAGGCTTAGATCTCTACATCACTTTATTCAGGAAGTGTCGACCAATGGAACATTTGTAAATGTTTCTGTCCTCAGTCAGGTCTGTCAGGCAGCAGCTTCCCCGATCGCTCTTCCTCTTCTCTTATTAATGCAGAGTTTCATGTTTTTCCTCCTACAACTGTGCTTAGAAATACAAGGTTAATTAGTCCCACTGCACTGAACAGGTTGAAAGAAAGAACCCACAACCTGAAACACAGACAAACGAGTAATTATCTGCACAGAAGTGTCACCACAGACACATTTAACAGAGAGCTGATGCTAAATGATGAGCCGCTCTAGTGTTTGAACGTCCGGTCTCAGTAAATATAGTCATTTGCTTTCAGCCTCTGTCATCTGACCATACGTGGCTCCTCATAAATACAGGAAGTGGCAGAGCAGAATTTAGATGTAGTTCAAGTAGCCATGGTGACATTTGAGAAGATCGTGTGTCAAACTGTCAGCGAGCCTTCAAGGACGCTGCAGGGGTTTTCCGTAATGTCAGATGTCATTTAAAGACGTCTTAATATGAGTTATTGACCCAGTCGTTAAGCTTTTCTCTTCTCGCAAACTTTTGGAAAACTTGGACCAGGTTCTTTTATTTAGGACGGTTTCTTAGTGACCTTGGCTGAGTATCTCAAATTAAAGGCGCTATTAGCAGGTTTCCCTTCCTTCCTTTTTCCGTCCTTTCTTGTGTAGACTTTGGCGCCCCCTGTGGACAAAAGCGGTATGTTTCTCTTTTTTGCGGATCCTGTTCCAGTATCGGCCATGATGAAAATATAGCAGTGAAATTGAGCTTGGTTTTCACTGGCTAGCGTAGCAACAACTCAATGCTAATTTATAGCCCCGGTCAGGTGTCGTACATCATTTCATCCGGTGGACCAACCCAACCGCTGCCTCCCAAAGGTAAAGAGTTCAACTATTTAGAAACAGCTCATCTCTCATTTGCTGTTGTAGGTCAAACAGGGACGCAGCAGAAACCAGAGACTTCTGCATGTCCAGTTAAAAGTTCTTTGTAGTTGCTTTAACAAACGACAGTGTGAAGTTATGATATGATAATATTGTGATTTTAAACATCTAGTACTTGCAATAACATATTGTGTATCTATATGTGATTTATGAGCTTTTTGCAGCTGTAGGTTATGTCCCATCACATCCTCCTGGCAGTGAACCACGTTCAACAGCAAAGAAAACGTACAAATAGCCTCGTTAAATCAAACACGTGCTCTGTTCAAAAAGTGTTTGTGTTTTAAAATAGAAACCAGGACCTGAAGGTGCTTTGATTGACACTGAAGGTTCATGAACTCTTGGAGCAGCAGCGTGGTACACGATGCGTGTGTTCTGAGTCACACAGTTCCCAAGGAAATAGATGAAAATAATAAAACTAGTTCAATTGATTTCATTACCAAACTACACAAGACATAAACACGCAGCCTCCAGACTCCCTATTCTCTCCCCTGGTTACAAGATTAACACCCCCACTATGGTTACACAGACACAAACAAGTACAGTACATAATGACACAGTCTGTAAAAGGCATATGATTAACAGAGTAAAGCGTTAAATTTTCTCCCACTTCGCACTCAATGTCACCATTCTCTCATTTTGCTCCTTTGTTCTGAATAAATCATACTCAACCATGAAATTAACCCGTGTCTGAGGCCTAAACTGGGAGAGCTCCTCCACCACATGACAGGCTTTTATTATTTAATTGCTGCAGTCACACCTGTGTGATACTCCAGTCAGAACAAACTACAGTAAAGCTCCAGTGTTTGATCCATAAAAAGATGGATTTACATTACATCTCTGCAGGTAAAAAAACAGAGCAGATTTCAGAATAAAACACTCAGAGAAACCAAATCCTGCAAAGAGTTGACTGGTGGTGAGTCCAGGTGAGGTGGGCGGGGCTTGGTGGCTGCTTTGTTGTGACATCATAAAGTGACAGTCTACCTTTATACTGTATGGAGCTTTAAAACAAACGTCTACCTTTATAATGTAGCTTATCTGTCTGTCTATCTCTATATACAGATGTATAGATAGGTAAACGTCTGTCTGGAGCTTTAATATAAACCCTTCAGTGACTGTAGCAGCTTTGTGTCCCTGCTGAGCTCAGCTAGACACCAGTAAATTGTTGGGTTGATGAAATACTGAGAGATGACCTTGCCGTTCTTTGATCCAAACCATTGGTGAGCAGCCTTTGCTGTGTTATTTGTACATAGTGTTGTTCGATATGAACATTAACAGACAACAGTTTCTCTCTTCTGTCCTTCACAGTGAGCAGCATTCGTAGAGGTGAGGATTTAATTACTGACCTATTACCTGGACCAGTTTGCTGCTCTGACTGCAGAGGGTGCAGCTGGTGAACTTTTGATGTGCACATATGAACTGTTGGACAGAACAGGGTCTGAAGAGCACAGTGGGTTTGATTAATAACTGTGGCAGATGGTGGAGATCCGAAGTTAAAGCAGTTTGTTGGTGAACCAACCGGATCGTCATTAACTGGCTGCTGTCAAAATACAAAGTAAAAGTTCATTATCATATCACAGCAGCCACAGACTGGAGCCTGCTGATAAAGTAAATTGATTCATACTCGTGTATAGGTTTGTCTGTGATTGGCAATAATTGCTAAATTTGATCCTGTAAAAGTTGATTTTCGACTCTTTTGCACATGAAGATCTTCCAGCTCCCACACAGAACCGAACCAGGCAGGGACCTTCTGTAGAGCCCAGTTAATCACACACTAATTACTGTGATGAATGAGGCTGAATGTGTTTTTCAGGTTTGAATTTTTACTCCTGCTTTCTTTCTGTAAACAGTGTGAGTGAGTTTTCTGCTCAGTCTGCAGCCAGAGAGGATTATTGATCAGGGACCTGGAGCTGGTGCCTGATCTGTGAACAGTGTTGCTGAGGCTTTGCTCGAGGTGTTAACATTCAGATTTTATGGCTTTCAGAGGAGACGATGCTCCTGAGAGCGAAAATGGCATAAATTAACCTCGGCTTTATTGGTTATTACAAATTAATGTGGTGGTGATTTGTGTTTTGATTAACTTCCAGACAACAGTTGTTCCAGACTCAGAGGTGATGTCTGGTGTCCATCATCCAAACTGGTGTTGGTTCATTGGCGTTATTTGGTCAGTCTCACAGCTGTCCTTATGATAAACACAACTTCACTGTTTTCCACATTATAATGATGGTGATGATGATGATGTAATGTCTGCAAGACTTTACATCTGAATACTGTGGTGGAAGGATTGGATCTGAGCATGAAGTGACGCTGCATGAACTCGTGATTGAAAATATAGAAAAGGTTGAACGCTCATTTGTTGGGCGCTTAAACTGACATGTGAAATTGAAATATCTGCCATTTTAAAGTTTCTGTGTGAACTTTTCAAGCTTTACATTCAGCCTCAGACACCACACACACACAGTTACAGGCTCAGCAGTGAGATACGAGTGTGAATGATCAGTTTTATCCTCGAACTTCACAGATCTCAGTGTCATTGTCTGTGTGATAAACCGGAGCTGCAGCTGCTTCCATAAATACTTTAATTGACGAGTTGTTAAAAGACCCTTCACTAAAACGTCTGAATCTAAAGGCTGTCGGCAGCTATTGATCCAGAGTTATTGTCAACTTAACGTGGTCCCGTAAGGTGAGATATGGGACGTGGTCTTACCCCCCCAAGGTCAGAAGTAACACAGATGGTCTGAGTCAGCAGAGGACGGATGTTTTGTCTCAGGATCCTCGTTTAACCTTTATTTGCACAGAGAATCTGCTGAGCAGGCACATTATTCCTCCACCGGACACTCAGACACAATCCAGGTCGGGATTTAAAGTGTCTTATGTAAATGTGCTGAATGTTTCATCCAGTGAGGAAGATAATGATGTTAATCCTTCGACTGGACCCGGTAGAGCTGCTGTATTATGTTTTAGGAGGCTTTGCTTTATTTATTGATAGAAGAGTATGGAAGTTTACAGAATTACAGAGTTCTGGTGCTCCACAACAGCCAATTACCATCAGACCTTCTTTGATTTCTTGTTTCATTATTTTCTAGTTCAGTAATAAGCTGCGGCCCAAGTGAAGGTTGTGATGTCTGCGTTGATGTTGTGGTCTCTTCCACCCTGTCCATAGTAGGTTTATAGTTTCAGGTTAACATGTTAAAGGCTCCCGAAGAGTGAGTTGTTGGAGTTGTCAGAGCTCCTGTGTGAGACGCTTTGATCAGTGTTGTTGAAACTTATTCATGGCCTGCAGCTCACTTTTTTTAAATCCCATAGTGCATTGTGTGAACTTTGACTGCTCCTTTTTCTACCGCTGACAAAAGGTGGATGTTAGCAGGTTTTAGTGGATTTGATGATGCTCCTGTAGTTTTTTCTTGTTCTT
>OMNW01029430.1:0-11393 GCA_900303245.1 Selene dorsalis | reverse complement strand
CCCCCTCCCACTTTAAACGAGTTGGTTCCCCCACTCTCCCTTCTCCTTTTGGAGTCGTGCTGAAAAGAAGTGAAAGGGAAAATAGAGAGCTTGTAGTGTTTCACACTCGTTAATTAACATGCAGATTTCTGATTCGTTGAGAGCTCGGGATTATGAGCGGGACGGGTTTGAAATGGTGAGAACACAGTAGTCATGTCTGTACACACACACACGTGAGCGCACAAACACACACACTCACACACACACACTCCTTCACACACACATGCACACAATAACACCCTCCTGTTGTTTTTCCAGGCTTCACTGGGAACCTTTGCCAGATAGACATAGACGAGTGTGCCAGCACGCCGTGCAAAAATGGCGCCAAGTGCACAGACGGGCCCAACAAGTACACCTGCGAGTGCACTGAAGGTATGCGTGATTCAACTGAAGCCAAAAAGTTTCAGTAAACCCAGAAATTAAATAATAAAAACTTTTAGGAGAAAGTTTTTGCATATATTTAAAAATGAAATCTACCAAATTTGATCTATTAAATCACATGCCCGTTTTTGTCAGGTTACTCTGGGAGGCACTGTGAGACAGACGTCGACGAGTGTTACTCTGACCCCTGCCACTACGGCACCTGCAGCGACGGCCTGGCCTCCTTCAGCTGCCACTGCAACCCTGGATACACGGGCCGTCTGTGTGAGACCAACATCAACGAGTGTCTGAGCCAGCCATGTAGGAACGGAGGCACCTGCCAGGACCGGGAGAACTCCTACATCTGCAGCTGCCCCAAGGGAACCACTGGTAAGGATCGCACAATAAAAGACGAGGTGAAAGTGTCAGACTGCTTTGTGAAATTTTGAGGTGACTGAGTGCAAATTTCTCCCAGGAACTAACTGTGAAATCAACATTGATGACTGCAAGAGCAATCCCTGTGACTATGGGACATGCATCGACAAGATCAATGGCTACGAGTGCGCCTGCGAACCTGGATACACGGGTGAGCAACTTGAACATGGTCTCTTCACGAGTGTAGCGGAGGCGGCCCTCGCCTGTCAAATCATTGGATAACTAATTTAAGCCAGGTTAAACATGGCTCCTGCCTCAGTGGACCTGTAGACAAAATGAGTGTTTCAAGGTTTGGGATCAGGGGATCGAAGGTACGGACGGAGAAGTGTGGTCCTGACGGTGGAGGGTGACAGATGGTGAGCGAGTGAGCACGCTCCTCTGAGGCTCGACTGGTGTCACTATCCAGCTCCACCCTGTCCCCAACCTGCTGCTGTCAGGACACGCAAGCTGCCCTCCCACACAAAGAGGACACACACACACACACACTCTGGCACACACAGTCACCAGGGATTTGAGCGGGAGAAAAGATTCCCTGAAAGATTCCTGAAAGTTGAGCTTTTAAAAGCTTGGAAGCCGGTCCCTGCTTTAAAACTAAATGGGGTGCCTTTATGTTCTGCGTGGCACCAGGCTGAATGGCGTCAATGCCTCAAGTGGCCGACAAAGGGCGACTTAAAACCCCTCATGTTTCTGGAAATTGATACATTCACTACTCTGAGATATAGACTTCATTGTGCGGCGGCTTTGTCTGTTGTTGTACGAGTTGGTGTTGTGTATTTTTTTTCCTCCTGTTGATGGGTATTTCAGAAGTTATGTTACTCAGAAGTTACTCAGATTTGATCAGACACTGTAAGGCTAACACGTCCTCTCCTGTAGGCACCATGTGTAACATCAACATCGACGAGTGTGCCATCAACCCCTGCCGCAATGGTGGCACCTGCATCGATGGCATCAACAGCTTCACCTGCATGTGTCGAGAAGGTTACCACGATGCCACCTGCTCCTCCCAAGTCAATGAGTGTCTCAGCAATCCCTGCATCCATGGCCACTGTGAAGACAAGGTCAACGGGTGAGGCAGTCTACAAACTGGTCCTTCACAGGAGGGTGTATGGTGTCATGAATGGCACTGAAATACTCAACTTTATAGATTTATATTACTCCACCTCTGGAAAGTCTAGCTGATCCTAAGCAAACCTAACTGGCTGCTGCATTATAATTACTGTCTGATAAGTGCATTTCCTGACGATTTTCAACTGATAGAACCAGTGATGAATATAAAGCAACAGACTCAGCTCTTAGGATTTAGAGGGATCTTTTGGGAGAAGTGAGATATATAATATTGTGTGTTTTTATTGGTGCCTTATCACCTTTAACTATGAATCAATGTGTTCTCATTAGCTTAGAATGAGTGATTTGTATCTACCTACCACAGACTTCCCCCTGTAGTGCTGCCATGTTTCTACAGTATCCCAGAAGGGACAAACCAAACCTTTTAGGGAAGGGTGTTCAGTTGATCCCAATATGCAGCTGTGATACTAGATACAACTAAATCCTACACACTGACCTTTTTGAATAATGAAGCTGTAGCTGACAGTTAGCTTAGCTTTCTCAGTTATGAGAGTGGTACTGATCTTCTACTGTAAGCAAGAATGTGACTAAGTCTCCATCCCCCAAAATATGCATTAAAGTCACAGAAGATTAATAATCATTTACACTTACGTAAAGTTTTGTTGTGTATCGTATGGTGTACATTAAGTGGAAGGGGACTATATAACAGAAATCTGTCAGACTGACTTCATCACTGAGAATTTTCCAACATGTTCTCCCCCATCAGCTATAAATGCCTGTGTGATTCTGGCTGGAGCGGTAAAAACTGCGACATCAACAACAATGAGTGCGAGTCCAACCCATGTATGAATGGAGGCACCTGCAAGGATATGACGAGCGGATACGTGTGCACCTGTCGCATGGGCTTCACTGGTCAGTATTAGTGTGCGTGTGTGGTCAAGCGTGTGTCACGCGTATGTGTTTATCATGCAAACTACACTTCCCTACACACCACTTGACTGTTGACCTTCAACTTAAACTGAAGTGTGTGTAATGTGTTCGCCCTGCTCCAACCACAGGACCAAACTGCCAGACCAACATCAACGAGTGTGCCTCCAACCCCTGCCTCAACCAGGGGACATGCATTGATGATGTTGCAGGCTACAAGTGCAACTGCGTCCTGCCTTACACGGGTATGAAAATATTATTGAAAATATTTGATACGCCCATGTGCTGGCCCGGTGTTCAGGCATTTCCTCTCTCGCTTGAGCAGGGGGGCTGTAGTTTCCACAGTCTGTGTACTTTAAGTTATTGGGGACGAATTAACTGTCGAGTAAAGTTCAACAGCAAGACTTCCTCAGAGCTCAAAGACACCAAACCTCTGACTCACTCTGCTCCTCTGTGCTACACAAGCATCCCAGATAAGAGCTGGAAAATATTCTCCTGTCATCTCATTTATTATTTGACAAAACAGACAATAATGGAAAGGCTGAGGGCAAATTTTCTTGTATTTGTCGAGTCGTCTTTTCGGAAAAATCCACAGGACTTTGAATAATAAAAAGTTTTGCTTGTGCCGGGGTGGGAACGGGGCGCTTGACACATTTCCTGTTTGCCTGCTTCCTGTCTCACAGAACAGCAAATGGCTTCACAATGGCCGGAAACCGGAGCCGGCTTCCTGTACGAGCCATGTGTTGTGGAAACAGATAGGGAAATGTCTCTGCAGGCCTCTAACACTGACAGAACCTGGCTAAAATCTTCTGATAGCACTGATTGAAAGATGATTCTGTGTCCATTTGGGTTGGGTTATCTCCAAGTTCATGACTCCGACATGATAACACAAAAGTTGACAGTCAAGCATAGTTTATAATTTATTGTAATTGATAGACCCACTGTAATATGACTGATGTTGTGTTTATGTGTTGTAGGAGAGAACTGTGAATCCCTGATGGCCCCGTGTGGCCCTAAACCCTGTAAACATGGAGGAGTGTGTCAGGAGTCAGAGGACTATCAGAGCTTCTCATGTGTCTGTCCTGAAGGGTGGCAAGGTAAACTCTAACGTCTGTATATCCGTGACAGTGGAAGGTCATATGTGTTTCCAAGAGAGTGAAGCTTTGTGATTTCTTGGTTTCTTACGTTTAGAACTACTTTGTACTTTCTCTCCCTCCTGTGACTTAATTAAGTGTCATTTAATCTTGTTATATTACTTAATACATTTTGAGCCTTTGTTTAAAGAGAAGGTGAAACAGTCTTTGCTCCTCTCCTCCTCCTCTCTAAGGCCAAACCTGTGAGATGGACATCAAAGAGTGTGTGAAGAATCCCTGTCGCAATGGGGCGACCTGCCAGAACACTTTGGGCAGCTACCGCTGTGGCTGCAAGCCAGGCTTCACCGGGCGCAACTGTGAAACCAACATTGATGACTGCAAGCCCAGTAAGTTTTCTAGTTCTTCTGGTTTTTATGTACTTTCTCTGGTACATGACAGAAAAGTCCAAGCTCCATAACACAGTCATTCTGAGCTGAGTCAAACGCTTCCCCACCCAGACCCCTGCAGCAACGGAGGCCTCTGTAAGGACGAGGTGAATGGCTTCTTGTGCACCTGCCTGCCCGGCTTCAGAGGAACAAAGTGCGAGGAGGACATCAACGAGTGTGAGAGCAACCCCTGTAAGAACGGAGCCAACTGCACAGACTGTGTCAACAGCTACACCTGTACCTGCCCGCCAGGCTTCAGTGGAATCCACTGTGAGAATAACACTCCTGACTGCACAGAGAGGTACGCAGCAGAGTATCAGCAGGATCATATTCAGACTCCACAGCTTTTATTTTGAGAGTTAAGACAGGTCATTATGTGTATTTACACACATTGTTGTGTTCAGATCTGCAGGTTCACTTTCATCCTCTTGTCAATGTTGAACCCTTGTTCACTACTGCCCTCTCTGGTGAAGTGGAGATTTACACCAGCTAACTTCATAATCAGTCTACAGTATTTGCTGATTGATAAGCAATATAAGATAAATTGCCTGTATATTAAATTATTTTGAGATTATAGAGTTGTTTGATAAAATACACCATGATCAGTGGAGCTCCAATATGAGAAGGCAGGTCAGTCTAGATGTGAAGTAGGGAGTTGCAGTAAAATAAATATTTGCTCTTAGTTGACTTTCTGTGGATAAAATAAATGTGGAACCACCTGCAGCTCAGATAATGAGGATTTCATTGGTTTTCTCTCCTTCTCACTGCAGGATACTTAACAGCTCATTTTGGTGTATTTCATAACCTCTTTTTTTTGTCTTTTTTTTTGCAGCTCCTGCTTTAACGGCGGTACCTGTGTGGACGGCATTAACACCTTCACATGTTTATGCCCTGCCGGCTTTACCGGGAGCTACTGCCAGCATGACATCAACGAGTGCGACTCCAAACCCTGTCTGAACGGCGGCACCTGCCAGGACAGCTACGGCACCTACAAGTGCACCTGCCTTCACGGTTACACAGGACTCAACTGTCAGGTAAGAAGGAGGTGAAGGGGATTGAGGAATGCTTTTCTTTTGCACTGCCAATTACCAAATAAAAACTACAGTGTTCAAATATTAGATTGATGCTGTGTGTTTGAACAGCACCAAATCAGTGGCTGTTAACATTTCATCTGCACCTCTTAGAACTTGGTGCGTTGGTGCGACTCGTCGCCCTGTAAGAACGGAGGAACCTGCTGGCAGAGGGGCACCACCTATAGCTGCGAGTGTGAGACTGGCTGGACGGGCCTTTATTGTGACGTCCCTAGTGTTTCCTGTGAGGTGGCAGCCAAGCAGAGAGGTAAGACAGATGGTACAGGGGTTTTAAAACTCTGAAAATGTAGGTGTTTTGCTTATTAAAACCACAACAGACATTCTGTGTATTGGGTGAAATGCAGCACTGACAACAGTATCCTCTGTTTCATGCTCTCTGTGTAGGAGTCAGTGTTGCTGATCTGTGTCATAACTCGGGTCAGTGTCTGGACGCAGGAAACGTTCACTACTGCCACTGCCAGGTCGGATACACTGGGAGCTACTGTGAGGAACAGGTGGACGAATGCACCCCGAACCCCTGCCAGAATGGAGCCACCTGCACAGACTTCTTGGGAGGATACACCTGCAAGGTAACAAAAAAAAATCTGTGCCCAGTGGTTTTGAGTTTATGAAAAAGCCATTATAAGACAGGCATAGGAGACAGTTTATGGTGATTTGATGTTCATTTTAATTGTTAATGTATCTTAAGTGCCAAAATGCTTCGCATTTCAAATGTCTAATTAAATTAACTAACCTTACAGAAATGGCACAAGTTAAAAACCTCAGTTTTGTCTGATGAATTTGTGAAAATGCCTTGGTGTAGAGCAGGAATCCCTCCAGCAGAGATACCAGCGTGTAGTCTTAATGAAGAGGCCTGTTTATAAATAGAAGCCTGGTTATGTTAATCTCCCCTGGAATAAAGGATCTGCTGGCCTTGGCAGGAAGGAGGCCGGAAAACAGCCAGGTAAACAAAAACCATCTTTGTTTCATGTCAGGCATTGATTAGATTTCCCCCTCTCTTCTCCCTCTGTCTTCCTCCTTTTTGGCTTCTTCCTCTCCTCTCCCTTGTTCCCTCTGTCTCTCAGTGCCTGCCAGGCTATGTGGGGACCAACTGTTCGGACGAGATCAATGAATGCTTCTCCCAGCCGTGCCAGAACGGGGGCACCTGCATTGACCTGATCAATACCTACAAATGCTCCTGTCCCCGGGGAACCCAAGGTCAGCGGACCCCACGCACACACCTCCACACCACTCTGCCCATCCATCCTCTCCTCCTCCTCACCACGCTTCATTAATTAGGGCTTAACAGCACCCAGGGCATGTCTGAAAAACTCCTCCTCCCGTCTTGCCTCCATCCCTTCCTCAACTTGTCAAATACGCCATCGATTTTTCTCTCAGACATGAAGGGAGTGTGCATTGTAGGTCAGCCTCAAGTGCCAGTGGAGTTGGGTGTATCCCAAAAAAAAACAAAAAAAACACCATGTTGTCTGAGATATTTATATTATTTTTTAACAAGGCACTAAAAGAATGTCAGAGCAAGTTAAAAGAAATTTCTTTTCTAGATGTAATGATTTTGAAGGTTCATTGTTCACAGTTTTTATCATTAAATATGATTTAAAAACACATCAGAACTCTTAAATATAATATCAGCCTCCCCAGTACCACATCCTGGTTGTTTTACCTCCACCACGTTGCATTGCAGAAGCAGGACAGCATTCAGATTGAGTTTATTTGTGATCCTTTGTAAGTCTATCAGTATCTCTGGGCAGTTGAAAGTTTCTATACAGAGAAATAAAAAGTTTTACATGGTGCAGATTGGTTTAAACTGGATTTCGGGGGGAGAGGGGTGTCCCTGTTTCCAAATGATGATGTAATACAACAAACATCAGACCATCTTTCCCTCAGGGTGACATTTGAACTAATCCCTCTTCCCCTGCCGTACTGTCCCCAGGCGTCCACTGTGAGATTAACATCGACGACTGCAACCCGTCCACCGACCCGGTCACCAAAGAGCCAAAGTGCTTCAACAATGGAAAGTGTGTGGACCGAGTGGGAGGCTACCACTGCATCTGCCCAGCGGGGTATGTAGGAGAGCGCTGCGAAGGAGATGTCAACGAGTGTCTGTCCAACCCCTGTGACCCGCGGGGCACGCACAGCTGTATCCAGCTCACCAATAACTACCGCTGCGAGTGTCGCACTGGATACACAGGTAAAGAAGGGGGGGGAATACATCACAACTGTACTCCACCTCGTCCCTGTACTCAATATTTTTGATGTTGCTGTTTTAGGCCTTTAAGGAGACAGTTACACAAACTGGATTTCTTGGCCTATGCAGATGTTGCCCTTTTACATTACATCTGCAGTTATTGGAAAAATAAGCTGGCAGTACACAGTGGAGACACCTTAAATCACCTAAACACATTGTAATCACGTCTGTGTTGACATTTCATGGTTACTTAGCAACAATTTTTTTTGTGTTGTTATCCCTCTACAGGTCAGCGCTGTGACACAGTGTTCGACGGCTGTAAGGGAAAACCTTGTCGTAATGGAGGAACCTGTGCTGTGGCCAGTAACACACCAAACGGCTTCATCTGCAAATGTCCTCCTGTGAGTACACACACACACACACAACTGACCTGCAGAATGAAAATAAAACCAGTAAATAAGCATTGCCTCTGTTGTTTTTGACAAATGACACGCACGTACATTGAGCAGTTTTTAAGACTATTTACTAAGATATGTGACATCTCAGTTGTTGCTTTTCTTGCTTAAAGATAATGCTGTTCATTACACACTTACATTCATTGGTCCTACTTGCTGTGAGATGACGGTGCTACCCTGCCTATGAATATCTTCCAAGGATTTAAAATATATGAAGAAACAGGGACAGATAAATTATTCTTATAGTTTTTGATTTGTTAGATTAGAAAAGACTGAAATCAATTGCTTTAATACATTTGAATTATTCCTGAAGTGTTCTCTAATGTTTCTATCTGTTTTTATCTGCCTCTGACAGGGATTTACCAGCTCCACATGTGAATATGATGCTCAGGACTGTGGCAGCCTTCACTGTCGCAATGGAGGAACCTGCATCTCCGGCCCCAAGAGTCCCAAGTGTATGTGCACCTCAGCATTCACAGGACCTGAGTGCCAGTTTCCCACTGACAGCCCCTGTAATTCAAACCCCTGCTACAACGGAGGTACGTGTGAAACCACCTCTGAGGCGCCGTACTACCACTGCATCTGCCCACCGAGCTTCGTAGGTCTCCTTTGCCACATCCTGGGCGACAGTCTCTCGCCGCTGCCAGAGGTTGAGGTAGCCTGTGAGATCCCGGAGTGCGAGCACCTGAAGCACAACAAGCTCTGTGACGCAGTCTGCAACAACCACGCGTGCGGCTGGGACAACGGCGACTGTTCGCTGAACTTCAATAATCCGTGGAAGAACTGCTCGAACTCGCTGCAGTGCTGGAGATACTTCAACGATGGGAAGTGCGACTCCCACTGTGACAATGCTGGCTGTCTCTATGACGGCTTCGACTGCCAGAAACTGGAAGGACAGTGCTTGTAAGTGGCCTTTTTTGTTTAAATGTAACATACATCACATTAGTTATCAAAACAGGCGGCTGTATTGTTGTATAGTTTTAATTGATCAATATTCTCAAAAATATATGAGAACTTTTTTATCAAGGGCGCCATAGAAATTCTGTTTATTTTTGACTCTTCTTAATTTTGTACTTGTATTTTTACTTTTATTTTTACCTACAGTTTTTATCTTGTATACTAAAGTTCTTCATGCAGCAAGGAGACACTTTAAATCCAGATTAGGATAGCTCTAACTTGGTCTTTTTTTTCCTCTAGCCCTCAGTATGAGCAGTACTGCAGGGACCACTATGGCGATAAGCACTGTGACCAGGGCTGCAACAACGCAGAGTGTGAGTGGGACGGCTTGGACTGCACCAACATGCCAGAGAAACTCGCGGTGGGCCAGTTGGTCTTGGTGGTCTACATCACGCCTGAACAGCTCCTCTGCAACTCATCCAGCTTCCTTCGCGAGCTCAGCCGTGTCCTCCGAACCAATGTGATCTTCAGGAGGAACGTCAAGGGTGAGATGATGGTGTATCCGTACTACGGTAGCAACCACGAGCTGAAGAAGTACAACGTCAAGCGCTCAGTGGACTCGTGGTCGGAGGTTCCCGGTAAGGTGCTGAACGTGGTGAAGAGGAGCCTCTATGACCTGGCAGGAGGCAGCAGGAGGGTGAGGAGGGAGCTGGATCACTTGCAGATCAAAGGGTGAGGAACAGTTCTCAAAATGTTTCCTTTATTGACTTCTTCTGTTCCTAAGTCTTGGACACAACGTGACCGCTGGACGTGCTGTCTCTTTTCCCCTCTTCAGTTCAATCGTCCACCTGGAGGTGGACAATCGTCAGTGCTTCCAACAGTCCACTGAGTGTTTCCAGAGCACCAACGATGCCGCAGCCTTCCTCGGGGCTTTGGCCTCCAGTGGCAAACTGGACGTTCCCTACACCATTGAAGCTGTTTTTAGTAAGTATACCTCAATGAGGAATCTGATGCATCTTCCCCATTCGTCCATTGTCTGTCCAAAACTAATCCCATTAATTATCAGACTCCTGATGATCTGCTGTAGTTGTGTAATTCATCAGGTTCAGATGTGGTGATCTACAGCAGACATTTTCAAATGAACCTGCACTTTACATGATAAGTTAGGTCTTATCCTTTTTTAACTTAATAACTTATCTTAATGATTTTTGTATAAATCTGCTGCAAGTGCCCAACAATTTAAGTGTAAGTTTAGTTTAAGTAATGTTTTCTATAAACTAGTGCCCAGCTGTTCAAGGCTATCTGCACAGACAAGGAAGTAAGTTCACAGACTGTCCGTCATGTTGTTGGTTTTGTTCTTCCTAAATAACAAAACTTCAGAATATCACAGGCCTCATCCTGTCTTCTGTAATAGCACAAAAAGCAGCGATCATTAGACTCTGATGCAGATGTGATGTGATGTCAAACAAGTTCAAAAAGTCTGCCGATTGATTTTCATTTGAGTGCAAACCAAAGGCTGTTTGCAAAACACCACCAAACATGTAAAACATTTGCTTTGTGATTCATTTTGATGTAAAATGGATGCGATTTGATGTAAAACGTGCAGAACTGGTCTTATGGCTCTTAAAGGCCTCCTTACAAGTGGCTGCATATACATCCTCGTACACGAGTGGATAAGACACGTGCTTCTTTCACGCTCACACTCAAACTGAAAGTAGCTGCTGCGCCCTCTGGTCGGGTCCTAACCCTGCTGCTCTTTGATTGTGTATTTGTTATGCAGCAGTGAACAAATGCAATTGTGAATCTCATGGCCTAAACAATCAATCCTTCCCTGGTTGCGTAAATCCACTGGCTTCAGGCTCCAAAATGGTTAATTGCTGCAAATCAACTCATCCAATCCCCTACTCACACAGTATAACACTCTATCTGTGTCTCTCTCTCTCTCCCTTTCTCAGACATGTACACATATACGTCCACAGATAACACACTCGCACACGCACACATACATGCACACACGCATGCACGCACACTTCATCCCACAGTGTGAGGGGCTGCTGCAACCTTCACCTCGCTGAATGTAATACCAGGACTTAATGCATCTCTAAGGGTTTAGGTTGGGGGAGTTTATCATTTCAAAATCGTTAGTGGAAAAAAAAAGAGAAGGGGAAAAATTGATCGGGAGTGTGCTAGAAGTTGGGAGTCTTTGTTATCTCGAAAATCCTAATAAATCCTTCGTCTTTACAGCTTAAAGCGCGTGCAGTAATTTGAAGTTCATTAATCCCCCTCCTTTTTTTCTCTTAAAGAAGAAATGGTAAAGTTGTCTCCTGGTACCCTAGGTTGAAAAGGGAGAGAGGAGGTGGTGGTGTTCTCTTTTTTCCCCTTTTTCTTTTTTTTTTATCACGCCCCATCCCTTTTTTTTT
>OMNW01029425.1:0-10932 GCA_900303245.1 Selene dorsalis | reverse complement strand
AACCCGAACCGGAACCGGGACCGGAACCCGAAACCGAACCGGAACCCGAACCCGAACCCGAACCGGAACCCGAACCCGAACCGGAACCCGGACCGGGACCCGAACCCGAACCTGAACCGGGACCGGAACCCGAACCGGAACCGGGATCGGGACCCGAACCGGGACCGGGACCCGAACCGGAACCGGGATCGGAATCGGAACCGGGAACGGGATCGGAACCGGAACCGGGACCGGGACCCGGACTGTAGCTGCTGATAGTGGAGCTGTGCTTTCTTTTAACATGCCTCACATATGAGCCTTTTCTGACAGAGAGGCCAGGTGAGGAGAGCAAATTATAAAGACAGTAGATAGGTGGCTTAGAGTCGACAGCATGTTTAAGCAAGCCTACAGATACAGTCATGTTCACTTGGTGTAAAAAAAATGTCTTGAATATTTTTTATGTATTTATAAATTATGCCAAGGTGGGTGCAGCGTGGTAGATTAAGAGGACTACTCTTCACAATAACTTGTCCAGTGTGGCACATTTTCCTTCTCCTAATACCACCAGCTTCAATACCACAGAGTGGGTCAAATGTCAACACATAGGATCATTTATGAACTGCACAATGGCTTTGGGAGAGGAGCCCTGAATGAAACCAGGTCAGAATTTTAGCCATGATAGGGAAAGATGGGGGAGGAATGTCTTTGGGCGTTTCTTCTCAGAAAAGAGGGTAAGGCTTGTCACAATGAATTTGAGAGTACTGTCCCTTTTGCCTGCAGCAAGTCATAGCGCCCTGCAATTCTTATGTTGTCCTAATCTTGTGAACCAGTGCTGGAGAAGGAGGCAGCCGCAGACTATTACATGCCACCAACAACTTTGGCTCAGGTAAAATATTAATGTAATAGAATCTATAATAATGACAAAAATAATATAGAGTTTGTATTTAGAATTTGGTTCACAGCTGTCTCAGCGGGAAAATTAGAGATGGCTAAAAAAAAAGAAAAAAAAGACATTAGACTTTGGCTTTATTGTGTGAATTCGAGGTTTCAAGGCCAGACATGCTGAAGCCAGTTGCCCTTGATTCAACTTTTCTTGGCTAACTGTGAACCGGAAGACTGAGAAGCTGTGCAGACAGACATGCTGAAGCATATCATTGCTCCCACAAGAACAAAAACACATACATTATTTGGTGATGGTTTGAACACTGACTCTCACTTACTGTACACACGCTGTCTGTCATTTGTGGTTTTGGGATGGACATAACATCTGGATCAGTTCCTCAGTGATTGGATTGTAAAATGATAGCATCACAATGTGCTAACACAATGTCAACTCAGAAAAAAAGTGCAGTCATAATGTCATATACCTGTGGACTACAGCATAGTGCTTCCAGGTGGCTAACCCTAACTGTAGCCTTAACCCTAAATAAGACAAATGTATCATAGTGAAAATATCTACAGATTTGTATGTATTGCATCTGCATGTTTTTGAAAACAATTGTAGTGAATGTAGTAAATGTAATACACTCTGAGTCAATGCATTAATGTTATTTTGATCTATAATAGCACACCAAACTGTACTATGATTAAAAGCCTCCAACCTCTGCAGCCATTAAGACCAAATGTTTTCAGAGACAAGCAGAAAATGAGAAACACTTTCCAAATCACCTGAGAGGCCCTTTATGAGACGTTCCTGCTTGTCTCTACAAAACCACATTGGTCTATTGGTCTTACTTCACACAATGAAAGCTTCAAATGGCATAACAACCAGATAAGTGAATGTGACAACCATTTACTTTCAGTAGCCTAAGGCTAATGCACTGTGTTGAGGCCTTGCATGTCTGAACTATAATGACTCATCCTATGAACCACTAGGATAAAATCTTCATTATAATTCACATGTCACTAGACAAACAGGGCATGAAAGGTCCTGTGCCTAAATGGTATATGTGTGAACTGTGTGTGTTTTCTGGTCACCCATGTGCACGCCCGCACAAACCAGCGAGTGGGAGAATTAGTACAAGACGAAAAAAGAAAGTGCTGCGTGTTTGAATAACAAGACAGATAATAGCTTACTTATGATGGCTGAGTGATAGGTTTATGGTTTTATAATAACTGTGGGTTGTTTGTGTAAATATAACAGATGAAGTGATGCTAAGCTAAGCTAGCTATGCCAGGCATGGAAAGCGGATCTGCTTAATACTGATGTCTTAGCAACAGTTCTGAAAAATGCTGCCACTGGTATCCCTCACTGCTTACTAGCCTTAATCCAATTTTAGAAGCACAACCAATCTGCATTTTAGACAGAAGGTGGAGGCTTGGTCTCAGAGAGGCAAGTTAAATATACTCATGCTGGATATGTGCCAAACTTAAGATGCTGTATGTCCAGGCCAAACCTCATAGACACACAACAGATAAACAAACAAACAGAAAACAAATGTCATACTAAATATCTTCATTGATTTATTCTTAAGCTCTTAACTAAATTTACATGCATTACCAAAGTATTTTAACCCCACATAGTAAGTATTCTGTATCTAAAACACATACACTCAGAGTTTTATATCTCATCATAAATATTTCTGTATTTTAAACATTCAGGAAGAATTATTAAAATAAATTTACATATCTTTCAGTATCTATCAATACATGGGTTACATTAAAAGGGGGTTTATAAAACACAGTGTTACTGTAACTATAGATCTATTATTTAAATGAAAATAATGGAAGTTCAAAATAAATTTCACAATTTAGTTTTGAAACTGAAACAAACTCACAGATGAAGTCAGCATGCAGATCTTAATCAGGCATGTGAAAAGTCCTCTTCTCCTTTGCATTTCCATTTTCCCACTTTGCATTTCCCTTGTCTTTTCTTCCTTCTCTTAGCCATATAAATATTGTTTAATGACACGCTATAATTTTGTCTGTTTATTTATGTGTTTGTGAATACTCATAAATTGTTTAATTCCAGTTTATATTGTCCAAATGAGCAAAATGTTTCAAATTACAGTTTCCATACACAAGATATTTACATGGCACCTGTGGTCCTCCTTAAGGCAACTCTGCCTTCTCTTTTTGGCCAAATCATTTTTAGTCGCTGTGGAAACAGATGAAAAACAACATGAGGTGTCTGGTAAGTTCATCAGATGATGTGAGAATATTTTACCAGGTCAAGGTCCAGTGTGATGCCAGGTCTGGCTCCTCTGCTGTGGTCTTCAGTCATCCTGAGGCGAATTCATACGGACTCTGTTGTCTGGTGCCGTGACCTTTCCTAAACACAAACAAGTTTACTGTTGATTCTTCAACCTGGTCAAAATTGTAGCTGTCAGTGGAATTTGTTAAATGGCCTCTAAAGGGGGTTGGATACACTTATAAGGTTTTGGTTTATATTTGTCCAGGGCTGCTTGCGCAACCAAATCTTGTCCAGCATGCAGTGCCATATTAGAATAGTAACAGAGATATTCTATACTATTACTGACAAGTTCAGCTTCACATAGGGGGTTTAAGTGCCAGGATAATACACTATCCAGAAAATTCCTTTCCACTACCATAATGGAACCTGATAATTTTAAAACTGCAAGTAAAAGATATTTAATATCGGCACTTGCCATATGCTTTAATAATTAACAAATTTAAAGATGAGAAGGTTACGGCTATTCTAATTGATTCTGCAGACGAATTAAAAATTGAGAAACTCCCTGCAGGTTTTGCTGTGTCTGCTGGCGACAGGGCAGAGGGCACAGCAAGTGCACGACGGGTCATTGCTGAGTCTAGGCAGGTGCCGTCGCCGGCGTAACACTACACTAATCCACGGCTGATCAGCAGTGGAAACAGTACGAACTGACCCAAGACAAACTGGGGCACCTGCCTGTGCTCACACTGCTAATGTGAGACCCCGACAAAGTTACTTTGATTTCATGCCTGGTCTTCTCCCCACAGATCTCATTATGAGAAGGTCACCACGAGGCCACCGTCAGCAGGGGGGCACAGCAGAGATGAGATGATGAAGCTCGGAGATACACAGAAGTGAACATGAGACTGGAATTCAAAACAT
This sequence comes from Selene dorsalis, assembly GCA_900303245.1. Classification (NCBI taxonomy): domain Eukaryota; kingdom Metazoa; phylum Chordata; class Actinopteri; order Carangiformes; family Carangidae; genus Selene; species Selene dorsalis. The sequence goes on along the minus strand of OMNW01029425.1, from coordinate 6,899 downwards.
TCTTATAAGACAAGTCACAATGTAACAGTATACTGCCATTGAAGAGAAGCTCTGTGGAATAATCTTTGCTGTGGAGCTGCTTTGCATCATGTCATGTTCAAATTATGACTTCTGTGTCAGTCAGAAAAAAAAGACCAGAAATGGACAAAGTTTAGTTTTCCAAGGCATAACATCTTTATTGTTATACACATAACTTCATCTCCAAAGACTTTGCACAAATCAGTGGGGTAACATGAACCTTGAGATATCAAAAGTCTCCCGCAGTTCCTCGTTATTTCCTAAAATACTCAAACAAGAACATCTGCCTTTCACATCCCCAAATGGTACATACAGTACAACCAATTAGAAATAAAGTATTTTTTTCACTGTCAAACATTATCATATGTGCATCACATTACCAATTACAAACAAGTTATATTCATTGTCAAAATACAGGTGTGCAAATTGTTAGAAAAATACCAACTCATACCAGATTCTGGATTGTGCTCTGTAAAAATCCTTACAAATAGTATATAATAATCTATATATAAATGTCTCCAACATGCAATGTTGCATTTCAAAAAAAATATCCCATAAACAGGCTGTTCTGAACCCTCCGAAACTCTAGTCTTCACCATGCTCGCGTGAAGATAGGGACAAGAAAAAAAGAGGGCAAAGAAAGGGTGAAGAATTTAGTGTTGTTCAATGATTTATTTTTCTTGGTCTGCTTCTATTTTGTAGGTTTCAGTAGTTAAGTTTTCCAGTAGTTATATGGACGGTTTTACAAACATCTAATTGGCTTAAGCATTCTCCAAATGTAACGTGCTGCTCGTTTTGTAACAGAAAATCTACTGTGAACTTCAAAACTGAACTGCAGCAAAGAAACCCAAAACCATATTAAAGCCCTTTTTTTTTTTTTTTTAAACAATGACCAGTGTTAACAAACACATCAGTTGTACAATGAATAAATAATTATCTTTGTAGTGATGACAGTAAATGTCAACCATATAAATAACCACTTTTAAAATTAAAGAAACTCATGCCATACCTGCAACAGAGACTACAAACAGCTACGATGAGGCAAGTCCAAAGCATGATTCAGGTGATGACAACAGTCAGAGTATCCCCACACAACAAAGTTAAGACAAGGATGGTGTCTCTCCCCCACCCCCACCGTCCTCATCTTTTTCTGAGGTAAACAGTCGTACTGTTAAAGACTTTTAAAAAGGCATCTCTGCTTCTCCCTGGTGCCACATTCCCCATGGCCTCAAACTTGAATAAATTCAACAAGACTGTCCTGATCCAGTCTCATAAGCACGCAAAGCACTGCTGGGCCAACAGAAGCAGCTGTGTGAACTGCATCTTTGCATCTTTGTGGTATATTAAAACAGTGAAAGCAAAGAACAGAATGAAGGAAAGTCAAGCCAAAATGGCCCAAGCGTGAAATTGTTTTCCTTCTGATTCAATAAATAACATAAGACATTTGCTACTTCACTCTAAACCTCCTTTCTAAACACAATCCCAGCTGGTAATCAACACACTCTCCATTCAAGCATACTCAAATTATGAGAGTTTGACTAAATCAGTGGAACATAGGATTTTTTATAATAGTACAACCACATCTTTTTTTTTTTTTGCAAAATATACTATAAACTTTCCTTTGAAAAAAATAAAACATATTGCACTTTCAGTAACATGAACGTGTAATGTCAAATTACAACTCAGCTGTTAGAACTTAGTAAAATTTCAAAATAAAAAGGGAAAACAAATTAATTTACTCATTCTGCGATGAGAAATTTTCCTTTCAACTACAAGCGCATGACTGCAGGTAACCAACATTCAGAGAACAACAATGAACGAGAAAATGCTACGATAGAACAGAAAACAAACAAAAAACAAAGTGTTAAAACTGTACCATGCAATGGGGAGTGTTTTAAAGCAGTGTATCCTGGGTAACAATGGACGGAGCTTGAGAAAGCTACGGTGACGACTGGGTTAACCGAGTAAGACTGGCTAGTGACCGTGCTAGCACTGACTGCTGGCAACGGTCTTGCCCAGTTTCCTGTTGCAAGAGTGGTGTGAAGCCCAGAAAATGCTCCGAACACCCGAGCACGCTCCCGTTGCGACTGTCCTCCTGTTCCCCCACCCGACCACCGGGCTCACATCTCCCCATCAAAACGTCAGATGGCAAAATAGAAAGGCAGCTGTTTGCTCCCGTCATCTAAAAGTGCATCTCCACACTCTTCCAGCAAAGTCCATCAGCCCACCGCTATCTCTGCCAAGGCAGTGGGAGTGGGCTACAGAGACTAGTGCTTGGATCAGCACACGTGTGGGTTTCAATTACTTCTTTTTTCAGACTGTGTATGTTTGGTTGCATTTTTAATTTTTCTTTTTTTTTGACCTCACTAGACACAACATTTCACCTCAGCTTTTAGAGAAGCCAAAGGAGTGCTAATTCACAGGGCTGGCCCTAAAGAAGGCCCAGGACAGGTTGGTGTTAGTGATGCCTTCCTCACGATTCTCTTCAGTGTCACGCTGATTCCCTACATACGGCCACCCCCGTGTCCCACTGGCGCCATTTTCATTTTTCAAGGCCGGCGATGCAACTGTACCGGTTGCCATGGTTTCACTGCAACATAAAAAATTTCATTTGGATTTAATTGGCTGCTTGTCACATTGCAGGGACACTTTGCAGCAAAGGACATATAAGACGTAAGTAAAAAAAGGGAAAATTCACATTTAAGTGTGTGCTCCTTATTAGATAAGATAGTAAAAGTGTCTGGAAAAATAAAGGAACTTACCAGAGAAACTGCATCATCATGTCAGAAAATGGACAAATATAATTGCAAGGCCAATATTCAACAGCATTACCATAGCAACAAGGATTGAGTTGGGACCCTGCAAAACATGAAGATATACATCAAATATAACATATACAACAATATCAAGAGACCTGTACTGTCTGTATGTTCTGTTCATACATCAGTTGAATAGAAAGAATTAAGCTACCGTTAAAATTATGTATTGACAATAAGAGCCTGTTATCTTATCTAGGCTTAGTTTAGCAGAAAAGTGGAACAGAGGTAAAACAGGTAGCCAGGCTCTGTCGAAAGGTCACAAAATCCAGGAAATGAAGAGTCAGATAGCATTGATTTGAACTGATGTTTTACACATCTGGACTTTTCTTTGCATCCAGCCAAACACATGAGAAATGATGTGTTGATTACTGAGCTATGGACGGATGTTTGGCAGCTATTTACTGTACAGGTATGAGGGTGGTATCGAGAATAGAAGTGAAGAAACATACTTCCTTCAATTTAGTTGAAAACTTGTTTTTTTCTGAAAAAAATAATTCTCTATCACAATAAATACTCACTGTTTCTTCTCCGTTTTCCGCAATCTCCGTACTGGCTTTCTTTGTGTCTGCGAGGCTCTTTGGCTTTAGGGAATCCTGCTTCCTGAGTTTCGGGTCGCTCTTGCTTTCCCGTATGGAGGCTGGCTTAGGAGTGGGGGTACTGAAGGACCTGGGAGGTTGTGGGGGCATACGTGCCAGGGCCAGGGCACTAGGCTCTTCTTCTATATCCTCCTCTGGGTCGGGGGGAGGAGGGATTCTTGTTGGGGTCTTGACATAGTAACTGTGGTACTCGCTGTGGAGCTGACCGTTGACTGGAACTGCAGGAGGCTGCGGAGGAGCAGGTGCCGGGGCAGCCTGCTGAACTTTAGCAGGTTTTGCTGGAGCGTCAACGTGCACATGAGAACTTTTGGGGCCATCCACGACAGACAGCCGCTCTTCTTTACTCAGCTTTCTGCTAGATCGCTCATCCTTGCTGGACTTATGACTTGGCTTCTCTTCTTTGTTTGTCTTGCGGGAAGATTTTTCTTCTTTACTGGCTTTGCGGCTAGAGCTGTTGGCGACCTGACCTTTCTTCTTGCTGGAGTGAGGCGAGGGGGGAGGTGAGGCTCCAGAACTGGTCACAGGTGAGTGGGGAGGAGTTGTACCTTTGCGATAGAAGTGGGGAGAATCTTTCTCGGAGCCTTCCTTCTTTTCAACTGGAACCTCTTTAATCTCCACGGGCTCCTTGAACTGTTGTTTTACATAGTCAGGTCCTGAAAAGTTGAGAGAAGTGACACATTTTAGCTGTGGTATCTATTTTCTAGTCTAGATGGCAAAAAAAAGGAAAAAGGGTAATTCCTAAAATGTTGAGGCACAAACAAACTACTGCTAATTCCTCCTCCGCTCAGACATGCTGATAGTACAACATGAAGGCCCACCAACTTTCAAATGCGCTCTTAAAATAATTATCAGGTTCAGACATAGTTCAGTGATGACACATGGGATTACTAACATCTGAGACAAAGCTAATGCTGTTCTGAAATGTCTTACACAGCCACTGTCCAAGAAACCAGTTTGAAGAATGGAGGACTTTGACCTCATAGTGGCACTGAGAGCTCGATTTAAACTAAATATGACCCCAAGCAAAGTTACTTTCAATTTAAATATTCATGAATCAACATTATATATGCAATCCTTCTGCAGAGACTAAAGGATGGAGGGAGAGAAGGAGACAGAAACAGACTGATTAATGCAGGGTCACAAAGGAAGCCTCCTCTGCATGCTCATCTTTATTATCAGCCACTCTCTTTTATCAGTGTGTTGTTTTTCCGGACAGACCCTTGTCAGGTCTGAGCATCCAACCAACACGGTTGTCTAGATCTACTGTTGACCTCAGGAGCAATATTGGCCATTTCAGTCAGAGGAGGCTTGTGTTGGCTACGTCCTTTCATTGTCTCCATCCCGAGTTTATTGACTGAGGTACTTTCTGCGTTTTGGATTTTCATTATGGACATTAGGTCCTCTAATGTGTGGAGAATAAAGCCTTAATCTGAATGTAAATGCCCCTTTCCATGTGAGAAAAATGACACTTCATCTGCCCCTTTGTTCTGCACTGAATTAATATTTATTGGAAACATCAGGCTCTTTGTTTGCTCCTTTTTCCTCTACATCTCCTAAATTAGATGGTGTCACAATGACTAAGATGGGGACAATGCTGCTTTGTTTGAAGTACATCAGATGGTATGAGCAGGAAAGCATCTGTATCTGATAGAGCCAATATATAGACAAATTATTTTATATATTTTTGGAAGATGGATATTTAACATTAAAATATTTTGCTTGATCCACCCTTGTATTCCTCTTGGTGTTGAGTTATTGGGTGGGAGAACAGGTTCATTTGTGAGATAAAGTCAAAGGATGCCACCTATTAAGTTTGGGCACTGTAATTCAAAAGGACAATGATATTGATTCAGATTTCCCACTTATCACTTCTAGGAACAATTACGCAAACATCAAATCCAGAGTGGAACAAGTGTATCCAATCCTAGATCAGCGTAAAAGGCCTTACCAAGTAATCTTTTGGGCCTCAGTACGTATAAGCCCAAAGTATTTTTCAGCTGCATGGCATTCCTAATTTGTTTTATAACCACCACCACCACCACCACCAATAAGACCCACTACAAAGCGATGGAGAGACATCTGCAGAGCTTAATATATCTACCAAGCTTAATTTCACACCATAACTCAATAAGAGTTAGGGCTTCATGGGCGGGCCCAAGCAATTTCGCTATGTTTGGGGACAGATTCCTGTGAGGGGTTCCAGGCATTATCCGGATGGTTCTCGGCACTAAAATGACCCCAAGTTGTACACTCACACAGGATTTACACTGCACTTCTGCAGCCGTGTTCAAATCCACAAATCCCCAGAATTCATGCAGTAAATTAAAATGTTTGTATACTGTAGGATGAACTGGGAAACTGGAAAACCACATCCTCTGAGATTTGATCATTACTTATTATTTAAACTCCAGTGTGGTTGTTTTGCAGTTATTTACACACGTGTAGCTCCTCTTGTGACAAGTGAGTGAAGATTTATTAGACGTACTCCACCAAGGAATCCTGTCAGGTCAGCTGTAGTGGGACTCAATTACCCAAATGGCCGTGGTGTTTCTTTCATCTGAACATTGATCAACTGGGCTGAGTCTGCAGCATTCTAAAGGGGGTCACTAAAATAGACCAGGATTGGAATAAGTCATGACCAAGACCAAAATAATCAACACAAACCTAAATAAACAAAAATAGAGATCTGACTTTCAGCATTTATATACCAAATCTTGAGCAAAAATAAATATTTTACTCAGTCATACTGTAAATATTGTGTCTTACTCTTTTATCCTCATCACTGTCTCTTTGAGGTTATCAGAAGACCAGCTTTTGTTTAAGCTGCAGGTTGCCAGTTCTGTTCATGTTAATCCATAGCACATTTTCTGCTCCAGTGCACTCTGAACAAAACACACACGCTGACACATGCACGCACACAAACACACACACACAAATGTGATCATATACTCATACAAAACAGAACGGATTGGCTGTTTAGGTCCCAGCCTAACCCCAACTGACCTTAATATGAGACAAACAGCAGTAACGAGAGGGAAGCTTCAATGGGACCTCGTGTGTGTACGTGCGTAGATGTGTGTGTGTACGGGGGGGTGGGGAGGGTGTAGTATGTGGTGTGTGGTTATTACATCTGTTGCCAATGTGCGTTAGACTGGATTTAAGTGAAGATTCAAACGCGAGAGTAGTTTATAATCTAATCTGGTGGATCCCAAAGGTCAAAGGGCATCCATCCGTTTTAAGTTAAATGTGAAATATAATTTTCACCAATTTGAATCTTGTTTTTCATATAAAGCGCCGACTATCAAACACTGTTACGTGAATGATGACAGGTCTTGGCTGCTGCCTTGGCTTTACATCCTTGTCAGATGCACAGAACAGTCACCAGAGACAGAAATATAAATTTCCTGCAGCAAGCTGTTTGCATAAATGTTTCAGTGTGTCTGTGTCAAAAATAACAAATACCATG